>WNYA01000374.1:0-15539 GCA_019512145.1 Engystomops pustulosus
TCCAGACTCCTCTGTCCTCCTCCCTCCAGACTCCTCTGTCCTCCTCCTCCTCCAGACTCCTCTGTCCTCCTCCTCCTCCAGACTCCTCTGTCCTCCTCCCTCCAGACTCCTCTGTCCTCATCCTCCTCCAGACTCCTCTGTCCTGCTTATTGTTGTTTTGGGATGGAGAATCGAAAAAAAATGAAAAAACAAACTTAGGTAAAAATAAAAATTTACATTCACAGAAATGTTCTAAGTTTTTTTTTTCATTTAAAGTAAAAATTTTGTAAACATTTTCATACCAGCAGAGAGTTGTTTGGTCACAGAGGTCCAAAATTGGAACAAATGGTCTCACGCTTCTTAGAAGAAGGATTAAGGGATTCTGGGAACGTTGTAGATGGAGCGGGCACTCTCCTGAGGTCACCTCCCAGCTGTCGATCAGGGCAGACTCATATCTCAGCTCCTTGGACAATGTGACAATAAGGGGTTGGGGGGAGATTAGGGATAAATCCAGTAAAACCTGAGTTTCCAGGATTGACCTTGAGTTTGGCCGCTCTACCAGGTGACACTTAGGAGACGGTGGATTGGGTATGTGGGTAAAGTATTTGAGGTTTTGACTTCTGCATTGGTGGGGGAACCGGTGGTCCGCCACTTACAAAGGCTTTGGGTAAACCGACAGACCATTAGTCAATGATGGTTTCCTTAGTATTATTGAAAGACAAGAAATTTGCCAAATTACGCTGGGATTTAGTAAAAAGTGATTTGCAGGTGATTCACCACACGAGAAGATTCTACCACATTCACTCCCAAATTACTCAGCCGGCGGCCGGCCAGGAATCGCAGCCGCAGAGGCGGAGAGAGTCACCGACTTACTTAACTTCTACTTTTCAGGGAAAACACATTACGGAACAAATCTCGGAAATATGTTAAAGGGCCAGAACAGTATTGGCAATGCCCCGTTGAGGCTTGTAACGGGGACGTCTTCTATTTGTGGATCCATGTATAGTCATCGATAGTACAAAGGCGTCCATCTACAACCATAACTGATAACATATTGTGTCTCCGTTTGACCAGTGAATTGTTGTCGTGTAGAATCGTGTAGACTTACCTACCAAACTGGATTGACCTTACACTACTCTTAAGTGGCCTACAGAGTTTTTACCTTATAACCCCCACAAGGGACTTTGTTACAAATATTCTCTCAGGTTGCCACCTCTTTGAGTATATCCAATGTTGGCTAACACCGACAGGTCAACAGGGGACAAACAGGAACGTAGTCTAGGTTACAGGCCTAGGTCGGGGCAGATAGAGTGCATAATCATAGAAGTAGTTGGTGGACAAGTGGACATGAACACATTCAGAAGGCTAGACGAGGCTAAGAATCTTAATTGCCCAGGCACCTTCCTCTGGTGGGAGATGCCCAAAAAAACAGGGGCAGAACATGTTTGGTTGGGGAAACAGCATGGGGGCAGAAAATTCTGAAGACCTGTACCCGGTGGCCATGACCAACCAGAGAAACCGGATGCTGTGACTTATGACCCCCAGGTGTTACAGAGAAAGAGTTGAGTTGTCAATAAAGTAAACACAAGGAAAAATGTTACCCAAAGTAATTGAACATCAGGTGAAATATGTTTTAGATAAGAGATAACAAACTTCCATTGAAGGAAAATTCTTAGAACATTCCAACATCGGAATTCTCAGAATGTGTAGGGTTATGGAATGTAATGGACGATATGGACTGAAATGTTTATGGCTTCGTTGTCGAAACGATTGTGTGCCGGAAGACTCTTCATTCTAGAGTTGTTGAACCGTGAACGTTCTACCATTGTATGTGTATGGCGGCTTCTAGTCAAAATTGCCCAGTCCCATCCGAGGTAACCCTGGAGGACCAGCTCAATAAAAAGTGGAGAAGTCCTTTAATTCAGTCGTTTGTTTTTATGGAGGACTCAAAGATTAAAAACTCATCATGAGTAAAGTGGAGATGATGTTTCGAGACCATTAACCATTCTTTGATCTTCATCTCGTTGCCGGAAACCCCCCTTTAATCGGAAATTGAAGTGGATGGAGAGTGAGGATAAACATAGATGACGAGGGGTCTTAACCCAACCTTCAAAATTGTTCCATTTAATTGTATTTTGGGGGGAAAATTCATTCTTATTGTGGAAACTAATACACCAACAGTGAGCCATGGGAAAAAATATATGCAAATGAGCTCATGTGAGCCAAATCGTATGGGAGTGCTCCACGTGGGGCAGTTGCTCTTGTTTTTGGAGGAGTCTCCGATTTGGCTAACATGAGCTCATTTGCATATTTTATACTTTTTAAAGGACTTATTAGAACATTATAGTGAAAACAAACGAAAGGGTAGAGAAAAACGGGCAGAAAGTCGATTGTCTCTGTTCTTGTCACACGGTTAACAATGATGAACGACGGACGTGACACTTGACGGTCAGTGACGGCCGATGGTCAAGCGGCGATGAGAAGAGCCATTGTTCCCGGCTTATTGATTGTTCCAGGAAAAAGGGATTTCTAATTGTTTTTTCTTTGATTTTGCAGCCAGCATTTCAAGGGCTTGCCCCCGACATTAACCTTTGACCCCTGTAATTAGCTTAGGTAATTATCCTTAAGCCAATACAACCTGTTCCTGCTCTCTGAGTTATCAATACGCCGCACAGGGAAGATGATATCCTATAGTCCATGGCTCCGCTTTCATGTAGACCCCTTGTCTTCGTACATCTCTAGACTCCCAAACTAGAGGCCTAGGTTTTACCTTTTTCTTAGAGTTTCTGACTATTTTTAGTTTTATAGTTCTTAAATTATTTTTAATTTAATTTTCTTTTAATTAGATTTGTGGCAACAAAATTCTTTGAATGTCAATTGAATTTTTTATTGCATTTTATTTTCTGTTGTCTTCGAAGTTCTCGCAAACGAAAAATTCTTTCATTACTATTTTTTTTTTACGATTGATTAATTTTTTTTTTTTAATTGTTGTTATAAATATCCTAATAATTTACAGTTTGTTTATTTTTTAATTATTGAGATTTTTTTTCTGTTTTTAATACAAATGTTTCTCAGAAAACAATTGCCATGGGACTATTTTTTATAGATGATTAAGAATTAACAGTTTACATTTTTATTTCATTAATTTTCTTCAAAAAAAAAAATTCAAAAACACTACTTTTATGATTTTTTTTTTTGTGTTTTAAAACCCTTTCTGTATTATATAATATATATTTATATTTGGTTATTTTTGATTGCTTTGTTTTTTGTTTTTTTTTTGAAAATTTTAATGGAAACTGTCCATTTAAATAACTTCTGGTTATTTTTAAATTTACAAAATTTTTATTTACAAAAAAAATTCCCTCTAGAAGCAAAAATAACAAAAAAACCGGAAAAATAAAAGTCAATGAAATCCGGGTTGTCCTTTTTGCATTGGACACAGACTACGAGGATATGGATTAGGTTATCGGGTTGTATATAATTAACGGAGAAATGGGGTCCGGGCAGGGATCGGCAGAGGTTTTTACACCTGGTGGAGCTCAGTAGGTGTAATCTGTTCAGACAGGGAGAGCGGGTCATTACGGCAGGGGGTGCGAGGGTTGTGTTAAGGTTAGACTCTATGTCTGCTGCCATGACGACGGGGCCTAAGAGCGCACATGCCTCCTGGTTGTATTGATTTAGGGCCGGAGAGAGAGACTTTCTTTTCTACAGACTTTACCTTGTGTGTAACTCTGACCCCTGCCCACAGTACAAGGCCACCATCCGCATTCTCCGCATCTTATCTCACCTCCAATATCCTGGGATTTACACTACAGTCCCCGGGTTACATACATGAAAGGTTTCTTAGGTTTGCACTTAAGTTGAATTTGTATGTAAAGTCAGAACTGTATATTTTATAAATTGTAGTTCCAGACAAAATTGTCCCAACGACAATTGGATTTTCAATAGTTTTTGCTGTCATTGGACCTAGGATTATCAATAAAGCTTCATTACAGACATCTTACAGCTGATTATTGCAGTCTGGGAGTAAAGAAAAGCTTTCAGAGAGGTCACCAGAGGTCACAGGGGGCAGAGGGGTCTGTCTGTAACTAGGGGTTGTCTGCAAGTCGGGTGTCCTTAAGTAGGAGACCACCTGTATACATTTGGTTGATACCATCTGGACAACCGTTACAGGAAGCTGGATGTAACGAATATATCATCACCGGGGATGTCTGGAATCCTGTGTCGTGTCTGACCTTTTGTAGCGATACTTTATTGATCCGGTAAGAAATGACTTTGGTAGGCATGATCACTTGTCCTTTACCTGCCCATGGATGGACTATCTTGTGAAGGACACTGAGAACATTTTAGACTAAGATAACAGAATGATCGTTCAAAAGTCGATCACGTGATTGTCGGTTGTTCAGTCGTCGTCAGCTCTGAGATTGGAGTTATTGGATTTATGTATCATATCACGGGCAAATAACAGGAGATGTAGACTGTGCTCATCGGAGAGCAGTAGATATGTACGTACCTATAGGCACATTACTCGTCTGAACTACACTTCCTCTGTTCTGCCATTACCTCTACAACCTAGACATTCAGAAGCCTCAGATAAAGGGGTAGAATTCATTAGGACTGCCATTTTGAATACCAGTCTTAAAGTTCCCCCCACTAAGTGGTCCGGCGCCCAAAGCTTCAAAGAGGCTCCAACCTCTTAGTAAGTAAGAGCGCAGATCCCACCAGATCGGACCTGTTGGCCAGGTCTGATCTGGCGGAGTTTATACGAAGTGTGACGGGGAGGGCCCGGGCAAGTGTGCCGTGTGACCTCCAACCAGATTCATGAAAACTGTCAGAGAAGGCATAATGAATACTCCCCAGTGAGTCCTGGCTCTAACTATGTGACTTATGTTCCTCAATGTTCAGATGATAATATGGCCAAACACATTGTAAAGAAGATTTGGCTTGGGGATACTACAGAGAGACTTGGGGATACTCCCGAATCTGGTAGTCTTAGGGTAGTGATGGCAAACCAAGAAAGATCAGACATTTTGGTGTGTGGTGCCTTATGGTCAAAGAGTGATGTAGGCAGTAGATGGGCAGAGGTCTGCAAGGGTGCAGGTCTTTCAGGTTAAACAGACAGAGGACTGGGCTAGGGAAACGGGTTCGGACATGGGTCAGGACCCAAGTGGACAAACTAACTACTAGAAACATTGGAAAACTAGGAACCTATTGCTCAGGCAACTTATTGGGGGCGGGTGCCTTAAAAATCCATGAAAAGCTATGGATTGGCTAGGTTAATTAACCCCGTGTGAACCCTGTGTCAAAGACCGAAATGATCCTGTGGCCATCATAAACGGAAAGGAGTTGGTGGGACAAGGTAGGGACCAGCGTCTCTCCCCTCATAAGATTTTATTCTATAGGATTTTTAATCTAATGTTTATGGTTCTCAAAAACAAATTGCAATTTCTATTATAAGGTTTGGCAAATGATGTTCCAGCTAATGTTTTTTTTTCGAGATCGGAAATGTTCCTTTAAGGATTTATTTCTTTTTCTTTTCTTCAGGGGGAATTTTAATGATGCACATAACATGTTTCCAAATTTTCGAGGTCATGGCTGCTCCGTTTTCATGAGATGCCAAAAATGAGGTTTTCAAAGACATTAAATGCAGGCGTCATCACCGCAAATGGGTGTGAGCGGTAAAACCAGAAAATAAGGGGCCACATATTGTGAAATCTGTGAGTGATGGGAGTTACGTGCCAAAAAGCAAGTCACTGGCGGAGTAATTACTTCCCTTTTATTGGAAAGGACCCACTTGATTTCCTTGCACCCCAATGCTATTAAATATGTATCTGTGCCGAGGATCTGATGCGAACACATTATCTATCCATATTTAACGAGGATCAGATTATGAATGATTAATTCCTAGATATCCTAGATTGGCCGTCAACTATATTTTTTCCTTTGTGACTTTAGTAGAGGTTTATGTCTAGGTCATAAATATTCTAGGTTAAGTGTCTGCTACAAGTGAATGCTGTAAAAAGCAAGGAAAGTATCTGATATCCATTGGAAGGATCATTGGTGGTTTGGGCAGCTCTACAAAAGTTCTGCAACATTGCTCAACATGTAAGTGAGACGTGACCAAATGGCCACGCCCACCCCTGGAAGTGATCCATTGGTCATGCCAACCTATAAAAGAGATCCATTGGTCATGCTAACTCCTAGAAGTGATCCATTGGACATTACTAACCCCTAGAAGTGATCCATTGGTCATGTCAACCTATAAAAGAGATCCATTGGTCATGCTAACCTATAAAAGTGATCCATTGGTCATGCTAACCCCTGGAAGTGATCCATTGGTCATGCCAACCCATGGAAGTGATCCATTGGTCCAGACTCCTCTGTCCTCCTCCCTCCAGACTCCTCTGTCCTCCTCCTCCTCCAGACTCCTCTGTCCTCCTCCTCCTCCAGACTCCTCTGTCCTCCTCCCTCCAGACTCCTCTGTCCTCATCCTCCTCCAGACTCCTCTGTCCTGCTTATTGTTGTTTTGGGATGGAGAATCGAAAAAAAATGAAAAAACAAACTTAGGTAAAAATAAAAATTTACATTCACAGAAATGTTCTAAGTTTTTTTTTTCATTTAAAGTAAAAATTTTGTAAACATTTTCATACCAGCAGAGAGTTGTTTGGTCACAGAGGTCCAAAATTGGAACAAATGGTCTCACGCTTCTTAGAAGAAGGATTAAGGGATTCTGGGAACGTTGTAGATGGAGCGGGCACTCTCCTGAGGTCACCTCCCAGCTGTCGATCAGGGCAGACTCATATCTCAGCTCCTTGGACAATGTGACAATAAGGGGTTGGGGGGAGATTAGGGATAAATCCAGTAAAACCTGAGTTTCCAGGATTGACCTTGAGTTTGGCCGCTCTACCAGGTGACACTTAGGAGACGGTGGATTGGGTATGTGGGTAAAGTATTTGAGGTTTTGACTTCTGCATTGGTGGGGGAACCGGTGGTCCGCCACTTACAAAGGCTTTGGGTAAACCGACAGACCATTAGTCAATGATGGTTTCCTTAGTATTATTGAAAGACAAGAAATTTGCCAAATTACGCTGGGATTTAGTAAAAAGTGATTTGCAGGTGATTCACCACACGAGAAGATTCTACCACATTCACTCCCAAATTACTCAGCCGGCGGCCGGCCAGGAATCGCAGCCGCAGAGGCGGAGAGAGTCACCGACTTACTTAACTTCTACTTTTCAGGGAAAACACATTACGGAACAAATCTCGGAAATATGTTAAAGGGCCAGAACAGTATTGGCAATGCCCCGTTGAGGCTTGTAACGGGGACGTCTTCTATTTGTGGATCCATTTATGATCATCGATAGTGCAAAGGTGTCCATCTACAACCATAACTGATACCATATTGTGTCTCCGTTTGACCAGTGAATTGTTGTCGTGTAGAATCGTGTAGACTTACCTGCCGAACTGGATTGACCTTTCACTACTCTTAAGTGGCCTACAGAGTTTTTACCTTATAACCCCCACAAGGGACTTTGTTACCTCTTTGAGTATTCCCAGTGTTGGCTAACACCGACAGGTCAACAGGGGACAAACAGGAACCTAGTCTAGGTTACAGGCCTAGGTCGGGGCAGATAGAGTGCATAATCGTAGAAGTAGTTGGTGGACAAGTGGACATGAACACCTTCAGAAGGCTAGACGAGGCTCAGAATCTTAATTGCTCGGGCACCTTCCTCTGGTGGATGATGCCCAAAAAAACAGGGGCAGAACATGTTTGGTTAGGGAAACAGCATATTCAGAAAATTCTGAAGACCTGTACCCGGTGGCCATGACCAACCAGAGAAACCGGATGCTGTGACTTATGACCCCCAGGTGTTACAGAGAAAGAGTTGAGTTGTCGATAAAGTCAACACAAGGAAAAATGTTACCCAAAGTAATTGATCATCAGGTAAAATATGTTTTAGATAAGAGATAACAAACTTCCATTGAAGGAAAATTCTTAGAACATTCCAACATCGGAATTCTCAGAATGTGTAGGGTTATGGAATGTAATGGACGATATGGACTGAAATGTTTATGGCTCTGTTGTCGAAACGATTGTGAGCCGGAAGACTCTTCATTCTACAGTTGTCTAACCATAAACGTTCTACCTTTGAATGTGTATGGCGGCTTCTAGTCAAAATTGCCCAGTCCCACCAGAGGTAACCCTGGAGGACCAGCTCAATAAAAAGTGGAGAAGTCCTTTAATTTAGTCATTTGTTTTTATGGAGGACTCAAAGATTAAAAACTCATCATGAGTAAAGTGGAGATGATGTTTCATGATCTTCATCTCATTGCCGGAAACCCCCCATTAATCGGAAATTGAAGTGGACGGAGAGTGAGGATAAACATAGATGACAAGGGGTCTTAACCCAACCTTCAAAATATTCCATTTAATTGTATTTTGGGGGAAAAATTAATTCTTATTGTGGAGACTAATACACCAACAGTGAGCCATGGGAAAAAATATATTCAAATGAGCTCATGTGAGCCAAATCATATGGGAGTGCTCCACGTGGGGCAGCTGCTCTTGTTTTTGGAGGAGTCTCCGATTTGGCTTACATGAACTAATTTGCATATTTTATACTTTTTAAAGGACTTATTAGAACATTATAGCGAAAACAAACGAAAGGGTAGAGAAAAACGGGCAGAAAGTCGATTGTCTCTGTTCTTGTCACACGGTTAACAATGATGAACGACGGACGTGACACTTGACGGTCAGTGACGGCCGATGGTCAAGCGGCGATGAGAAGAGCCATTGTTCCCGGCTTATTGATTGTTCCAGGAAAAAGGGATTTCTAATTGTTTTTTCTTTGATTTTGCAGCCAGCATTTCAAGGGCTTGCCCCCGACATTAACCTTTGACCCCTGTAATTAGCTTAGGTAATTATCCTTAAGCCAATACAACCTGTTCCTGCTCTCTGAGTTATCAATACGCCGCACAGGGAAGATGATATCCTATAGTCCATGGCTCCGCTTTCATGTAGACCCCTTGTCTTCGTACATCTCTAGACTCCCAAACTAGAGGCCTAGGTTTTACCTTTTTCTTAGAGTTTCTGACTATTTTTAGTTTTATAGTTCTTAAATTATTTTTAATTTAATTTTCTTTTAATTAGATTTGTGGCAACAAAATTCTTTGAATGTCAATTGAATTTTTTATTGCATTTTATTTTCTGTTGTCTTCGAAGTTCTCGCAAACGAAAAATTCTTTCATTACTATTTTTTTTTTTTTACAATGATTGATTCATTTTTTTTTTTAATTTTTGTTATAAATATCCTAATAATTTACAGGTTTTTTTTTTCATTATTGAGATTTTTTTTCTGTTTTTAATACAAATGTTTCTCAGAAAACAATTGCCATGGGACTATTTTTTATAGATGATTAAGAATTAACAGTTTACATTTTTATTTCATTAATTTTCTTCAAAAAAAAAATTCAAAAACACTACTTTTATGATTTTTTTTTTTGTGTTTTAAAACCCTTTCTGTATTATATAATATATATTTATATTTGGTTATTTTTGATTGCTTTGTTTTTTGTTTTTTTTTTGAAAATTTTAATGGAAACTGTCCATTTAAATAACTTCTGGTTATTTTTAAATTTACAAAATTTTTATTTACAAAAAAAATTCCCTCTAGAAGCAAAAATAACAAAAAAACCGGAAAAATAAAAGTCAATGAAATCCGGGTTGTCCTTTTTGCATTGGACACAGACTACGAGGATATGGATTAGGTTATCGGGTTGTATATAATTAACGGAGAAATGGGGTCCGGGCAGGGATCGGCAGAGGTTTTTACACCTGGTGGAGCTCAGTAGGTGTAATCTGTTCAGACAGGGAGAGCGGGTCATTACGGCAGGGGGTGCGAGGGTTGTGTTAAGGTTAGACTCTATGTCTGCTGCCATGACGACGGGGCCTAAGAGCGCACATGCCTCCTGGTTGTATTGATTTAGGGCTGGAGAGAGTGACTTTCTTTTCTACAGACATTACCTTGTGTGTAACTCTGACCCCTGCCCACAGTACAAGGCCACCATCCGCATTCTCCGCATCTTATCTCACCTCCAATATCCTGGGATTTACACTACAGTCCCCGGGTTACATACATGAAAGGTTTCTTAGGTTTGCACTTAAGTTGAATTTGTATGTAAAGTCAGAACTGTATATTTTATAAATTGTAGTTCCAGACAAAATTGTCCCAACGACAATTGGATTTTCAATAGTTTTTGCTGTCATTGGACCTAGGATTATCAATAAAGCTTCATTACAGACATCTTACAGCTGATTATTGCAGTCTGGGAGTAAAGAAAAGCTTTCAGAGAGGTCACCAGAGGTCACAGGGGGCAGAGGGGTCCGTCTGTAACTAGGGGTTGTCTGCAAGTCGGGTGTCCTTAAGTAGGAGACCACCTGTATACATTTGGTTGATACAATCTGGACAACCGTTACAGGAAGCTGGGTGTAACGAATATATCATCACCGGGGATGTCTGGAATCCTATGTCGTGTCTGACCTTTTGTAGCGATACTTTATTGATCCGGTAAGAAATGACTTTGGTATGCATGATCACTTGTCCTTTACCTGCCCATGGATGGACTATCTTGTGAAGGACTCTGAGAACATTCTAGACTAAGATAACAGAATGATCGTTCAAAAGTCGATCACGTGATTGTCGGTTGTTCAGTCGTCGTCAGCTCTGAGATTGGAGTTATTGGATTTATGTATCATATCACGGGCAAATAACAGGAGATGTAGACTGTGCTCATCGTAGAGCAGTAGATATGTACATACCTATAGGCACATTACTCTGTTCTGCCATTACCTCTACAGTATCGAAATTCAGAAGCCTCAGATAAAGGGGTAGAGTTCATTAGGGCTGCCATTTTGAATACCAGTCTCCAACCTCTTACTAAATAAGAGCGCAGATTCCACCAAATAGGACCTGTTGGCCAGGTCTGATCTGGCGGAGTTCATACTAAATGTGACGGGGGGCCGGGCAAGTGTGCCGTGTGACCTCCAACCAGATTCATGAAAACCGTCAGAGAAGGCATAATGAATACTCCCCAGTGAGTCCTGGCTCTAACTATGAGACTTATGTTCCTCAATGTTCAGATGATAATATGGCCAAACACATTGTAAGGAAGATTTGGCTTGGGGATACTACAGAGAGACTTGGGGATACTCCCGAATCTGGTAATCTTAGGGTAGTGATGGCAAACCAAGAAAGATCAGACATTTTGGTGTGTGGTGCCTTATGGTCAAAGAGTGATGTAGGCAGTAGATGGACAGAGGTCTGCAAGGGTGCAGGTCTTTCATATACGGTTATACAGACAGAGGACTGGGCTAGGGAAACGGGTTCGGACATGGGTCAGGACCCAAGTGGACAAACTAACTACTAGAAACATTGGAAAACTAGGAACCTATTGCTCAGGCAACTTATTGGGGGCGGGTGCCTTAAAAATCCATGAAAAGCTATGGATTGGCTAGGTTAATTAACCCCGTGTGTACCCTGTGTCAAAGACCAAAATGATCCTGTGGCCATCATAAACGGAAAGGAGTTGGTGGGACAAGGTAGGGACCAGCGTCTCTCCCCTCACAAGATTTTATTCTATAGGATTTTTAATCTAATGTTTATGGGTCTCCCAACAAATTTCATTAGGTTTGGCAAATGATGTTCCAGCTAATGTTTTTTTTTCCGAGATCGGAAATGTTCCTTTAAGGATTTATTTCTTTTTCTTTTCTTCAGGGGGAATTTTAATGATGCACATAACATGTTTCCAAATTTTCGAGGTCATGGCTGCTCCGTTTTCATGAGATGCCAAAAATGAGGTTTTCAAAGACATTAAATCCAGGCGTCATCACCGCAAATGGGTGTGAGCGGTAAAACCAGAAAATAAGGGGCCACATATTGTGAAATCTGTGAGTGATGGGAGTTACGTGCCAAAAAGCAAGTCACTGGCGGAGTAATTACTTCCCTTTTATTGGAACGGACCCACTTGATTTCCTTGCACCCCAATGCTATTAAATAAGTATCTGTGCCGAGGATCCGATGCAGACACATTATCTATCCATATTTAACGGGGATCAGATTATGAATTATTAATTCCTAGATTGGCCGTCAACTATATTTTTTCCTTTGTGACTTTAGAAGAGGTTTATGTCTAGGTCATAAATATTCTAGGTTAAGTGTCTGCTACAAGTGAATGCTGTAAAAAGCAAGGAAAGTATCTGATATCCATTGGAAGGATCATTTGTGGTTTGGGCAGCTCTACAAAAGTTCTGCAACATTGCTCAACATGGAAGTGAGACATGACCAAATGGCCACGCCGACCCCTGGAAGTGATCCATTGGTCATGCCAACCTATAAAAGAGATCCATTGGTCATGCTAACCACCTAGAAGTGATCCATTGGACATTACTAACCCCTAGAAGTGATCCATTGGTCATGCTAACCCCTAGAAGTGATCCATTGGTTATGATAACCCCTAGAAGTGATCCATTTGTCATGCTAATCCCTAGAAGTGATCTATTGGTCATGATAACCCCTAGAAGTGATCCATTGGTCATGCTAACCCCTAGAAGGGATATCCATTGGTTCTGATAACCTCTAGAGGGACTCCAGGTGGTCATGCTAAACCTCTCTAGAAGTGATCCATTGGTCATGCTAACCCCCTATAAGTATCTTTGGTCAGCAGAAACCTAGACAGACTCCATTGTAGGAACGCTATAGGGAATCATTGGTCATGCTAACCCTAGTATCCGTCATACCCTGAAGGGAGCCATTGGTCATAACCCTAGTGATCCATTGTTATATCCTTAGAGAGGCTCCTTGTCTGCTACCTAGAAGTGATCCTTGGTCATGCTACCCCTGAAGTGATCCTTGGTCATGCTACACGCCCATAGAGCGATCCCATTGGTCATTCTACAAACTCCCTCGATTTGTCTGTACCTCTAAGTATTGGTAATGCTAATCCTAGAAAACCTCACTCCCAAATCATATGGTCAGCACACAACTTGGACGAGTAAAACCCCGGACCAAACCTTAAGAATAAAAAATTGACCAGCAATGTCGTACTTGCGACAACCCTCTCCAAAAAGTTCCAACTACTCTTGTGATCTAATAGCCAAGTATAAAAGTGGTTAAAGAGGTTGTCCAGGTTGTCCTGTCTTGCTCCAGACTATGAGAAACCTTAGGGGCACACATAACTAGCTGCTGGACCCCCTTTATCTACTACTCTTATCCTACTCCCAGCTATGGGTTTTGACTAACCAGGTACAATAGACCTAAAAATACTGTGGCCCTAGTATCTCTCCGAGGTTGACGCCACCCTCTTGTGCTCTACACCCTGATCTGATTCCTAATTGTGTTCCTGCAGGCTTAACCCTAGGTACAAGTATACAAACAGGAACACCGTGATGTTCTCTTATAGAGAAGACAAGGCTAGTGCCACAGCCGACCCACCTGAGACACCAAACAACTAGTTTTCCTTTTCCTCTCAATGTCAAAAGTAACCTTTCACATTTGATAGCCCTCTTAGGCGGATAACGATCCCAAGGTCCAGGTCATAAGAAATATTATTTCATTATCTGGAACTATGACTGTTATTTATATATTTATCCTCCAACCCATGGAAGTGATCCATTGGTCATGCCAACCCATGGAAGTGACCCATCAAAGGTCAGGCCGGATCCTTTGGGCACACATAATAAGTTAAGTCTTTCAGCTACCTTTTCCCTTTTAGCTATTAAAACATGCATACTCTGCCAAGCCAACATCATAGGGGGAGTGAGTATTCGGCCAGCAGCTATTAAAGGTGAATGGGCTTTTGGACCAAAGCATAAAAACCCCAAACTTTGATAGCCAACGCTAAAAGATTGACCAGCAATGTTTTACTTGCAGACAACCCCTATCCAAAAGGTTCCAACTACATCTTGTGATACTAATAGCCAAGTTGTCCTGTCTTGCTCCAGGACTATGAGAACCGTTAGGGGCAACATAATAGTGCTGGACTCCTTATCTACTCCAGCTATGGGTTTGACATAACAAGTAACAATAGACCTAAAATACTGGGCCCTAGTATCTCTCCGAGGTTGACGCCAACCCTTGTGCTAAGACCTGATTCCTAATGGTGTTCCTGGCAGGCGTTACCTAAGGTACAGTACACAGGAACACCGTGATGTTCTTATAGAGAAGACGAATGCTATTGCCACCACCTGAGACACAAACAACTAGTTTCCTTTTTCAATGAAGTAACCTTTCATGTTGAGGCCATAGGCGGATACGATCCCAAACGCCCAGGTCAGTAAGGAAAATATTTAATCTGGAACTAGACCTGTTATTATTCCTCGTCTTGCAGAACGTCCATCCCCACTCGCCTCTCTCCGTTCCTCCGACCTCCTCCAACACATTTGGAATTCTTCAAACATTTCTGCCTTGAGAATTCAAGCAATGTTTTGACTCTCTCTTACTAAGAAAGATCCACCGCACCCAAGAGGGACCGGCTCTACTGCTGGGCCAATACCAAACCGTTCCAGAGCAGCTCCTTGTGAGGGGGATACAAAAACCAAGTGATCTGGTTTTAAGATGAGTTTGTACCTTGGAAGAGCCATTAAGTACATCTGAAACCGAGATCCTATGAACTTTTGACTTCAGTCAACATAGAAGTATAGGTTCAACCAACAAAAACGTCACCATTTTAACAGGCTGATTCCAGCTGCAAATCTGGAGTAACATCAAAGTAAGGTCCGTTTCGGTTGGCCATGTTACCTCTGACAAGCCGGCTACAATGCCGGGACTTAACAAGACCCTATGAACGGATCTGACTACATCTACATAGTCATGTCCATAGTCCAGAGGAATTCGTCTGGCACATGGACCTTGGTTGTTAGACGGAATTTGGCCCTCTGAAACATTCTGTGTCAAAATTAGTGCTCTCCACCCAAAATTTCCGAATAGTCCTAGCAGAGTGTTCATTCAACCTCCGGCAGTCCTGAAGAGATGAGCGGAGATGAAGTCTATATCATCACTGTGCAATGAACCCACGCTCACTTGACTAGCTGGGGTCAACCGGATCTCCCCTGATCTACAACTTATCACACATCATAGCCCATCCTTTCCCTCAGGTTTCAGATAAATTTTTGGTTTGGTTGATTTCTCCATGTGATATTATGAAAATGTGAAGGTGTTACAGTCATTCATATATCTTTCCTTTATAAATATGTTATCAGTGAAGCTTTTTGTATCACAAGCTCGGATGCCGTGGATGTACTACAAATACCATGTGTCATTGCACTGTTAGAAATGCTGCTTTATGGAAGTTGACAAATTCGGTAGATTTCATGACCACTACTTAGACCATCTATCATCTTCCCAGTTGAGTTTTTCTCTTTAGTTTTTATATATATTGTTGTCTTCTCCAAAGAGTTGGCTTTTGATTAACTTGTCCTAAGATGAGCACTAGTACCGGTGTATTAGGATGAGGACTAGTGCCGGTGTATTAGGATGAGGACCAGTGCTGGTGTATTAGGGTGA
>WNYA01000374.1:17303-85925 GCA_019512145.1 Engystomops pustulosus
TTGTCATGGTTACAGGTCTGTGTGTAGAGGAAGCCCCCGTGTCATGGTTACAGGTCTAGGTGTAGAGGACACCCCCGTGTCATGGTTACAGGTCTAGGTGAAGAGGACGCCCCCGTGTCATGGTTACAGGTCTAGGTGTAGAGGACATCCCCTTGTCATGGTTACAGGTCTAGGTGTAGAGGACATCCCCTTGTCATGGTTACAGGTCTAGGTGTAGAGGACACCCCCTTGTCCGATAGACCTGTAACCATGACAAGGGGCGTCCTCTACACTAAAACCTGTATACCATGACAAGGGGCTCCTCTACATGCTGATCGACGGCTCTAATCTCTACTGAAAGGGGGTATCCTCATACCTTGACCTGTTCCATGGCAGGGCTGTCCTGATACCACAGACCTGTAACCATGACAATGGGGCTCCTCTCACTAGACCTGTAACATGACCGGGGTATCCTCTCCCACTAGACTGTAAACCATACACGGGGGGCTTCCTCTACACACAACCTTAACCATGACAAGGGGATGTCCCTACCCTAGACCTGTAACCATGACAAGGGGGCGTCCTCTACACCTACACCTGTAACCATTACTGCGGAGCGTCCTCTACATTGAACCTGTAACATTACAAGGGGTGGCCTCTCACCAGACTGTACCATGTGACAAGGGGGGGGCGGTCCCTCTACACACATACCTGTACCAGACAAGGGGCTCCTCTACACCAGACCTGTAACCATACACGTGGACTTCCTCTACACACCAGACCTGTACCATGACAAGGGGGTCCTCTAACACAGACCTGTACCATGACAAGGGTGTCCTCTACACCTAGACCGTAACCATGACAGGGGGCTCCTCTACACCTAGACCGTACCGATGACACGGGGGCTCCTCTACACCTAAGACCTTAACCATGACACGGGGGTCCTCTACCCTAGACCTGAACCATGACACGGGGCATCCTCTACACACACCTGTAACCATGACACGGGGCTTCCTCTACACCTAGACCTGTACCTGACAACGGGGCTTCCTCTACACACAGACCTGTAACCATGACAAGGGGGTGTCCTCTACCACCACCTTAACCATACAAGGGGGTGTCCTCTACCCCTAACCTTGTAACCATGACAGGGGCTTCCCTACACCTAGACCTGTACCATGACAGGGGTGTCCGCTACACTAGACCTGTAACCATGACACGGGGCTTCCTCTACACCTAGCCTGTAACCATGACACGGGGGTGTCCTCTACACCTAGACCTGTAACCATGACCGGGGCAGTCCTCTACACCAGACCTGTAACCATGACACGGGGGTCTCTACACCCTAGACCTTAACCATGAACGGGGCTTCCTCTACACACAACCTGTAACCATGACAAGGGGTGTCCTCTACACCTAGACCTGTAAACCATGACACGGGGGCTCCTCTTCACACAGACCTGTAACCATGACACGGGGGCTTCCTCTACCCAACCTGTAACCATGACATGGGGGTCCTTACACCTAGACCTGTAACATGACACGGGGCTTCCTCTACCACAACTGTAACCATGACAAGGGGGTGTCCTCTACACCTAGACCTGTAACCATGACAGGGGGCTGTCCTCTACACCTAGACCTGTAACCATGACACGGGGGTGTCCTCTACACCTAGACCTGTAACCATGCACGGGGCGTTCCTCTACACGTACAACCTGTAACCAAGACAAGGGGGTGTCCTCTACACACCTAGACCTGTACCCATGACAAGGGGTCCTCTACACACCAGACCTGAACCATGACAATGGGAGCGCCTCTACACCTAGAACCTGTAACCATGACAAGGGGGCTCCTCTACACCTAGACCTGTAACATGACAAGGGCGGACCTTACACCTAGACCTGTAACCCATGACAGGGGGGCTTCCTCTAACACGACCTGTAACCATGACAAGGGGCCTCTACACCTAGACCTTAACCATGACAAGGGGGCTCCTCTACACCTAGACCTGTAATCATACAAGGGACGCCTCTACACTAGACCTGTAACCATGACAAGGGGCTTCTCTACACACCAGACCTGTACCATGGACAGGGGGAGTCCTCTACACCTAACCTGTAACATAAGACGACAATACCTTACTGACAAGGGGACGTTCTCTACACACAGACCTAACCATGCGAAGGGGGCAGTCTTACCCTACTGTATACCATGAAGAAGGGACGTACCTCTACACCTAGACACTGTAACCATGACAAGGGCTTCCTACCCTAGGACTGTAAATCCTGAACAAGGGGGGTCCTATAACCTAGACCTGTACCATGACATGTAGAGGATGCCCCCTTGTCATGGTTACAGGTCTAGGTGTAGAGGACGTCCTCGTGTCATGGATACAGGTCTAGGTGTAGAGGACGTCCCCTTGTCTTGGATACAGGTCTGTGTGTAAAGGGCACCCACTTGCCAAGGATACAGGAGCTGGTAAATGCTGTGTGATAATATGACTGCTCTGTGATGTCACAGTAGAACAGGGTGGAATCTGACAGTGGTCACAGTAGTTGTGGCATCATCTACTCTGAACCGGGATGAGCAGGGCTTTAAGGGGTGGGACGTGCCCATGGTCTCCCACACATTCCCGTAGGGGGCAGCGTTCTGGGTCACTGACACAAGTCACATGCACTATGGACGCTATTCACAATAACTTTCTCTTTGGTCTTGGACTTTCTCTTTGAGCTCCGGCTCTTCTCCAGATTCCTTCCCATACCAGGTCGTGCCGGGTCCCGAGCATATAGTCAGCACTGGGCGCAGTGGATAGCGGTTGTATAGGGGAAGAAGGCTGCAAAGGCATAATAGAGTGACTGTCCACCATTAAATCACTACAGTCCTGCACTGTACATGTCATTTCAACGTAAAGGACAGGATTATCAGTGCTGCTCAGCTACTGAGAATCCAATGTCATGGGGGCCGTCTCAGTCCACCGATCAGTTCCTGCCCCACGATGGGAGACCCGTCAGCAGCTATTAAGATAATTATTTGTATATTTTGATAGAGAAGACGGTTTGGACCGGTTCTTCTTTGTACTTTGATGCTGTCCTTGGGTTTGCTCATCATAACTTTCTGGAGGTGGAATTTAGCTTCTGTGTCGAAATCAGGAACGTTGTCTTCAGAATGCATCTTGAATCACAATTTCCCGAGGTTTTGTGTATAAACGTCAAAGTAATTGTAATGAGCAGAGGGTCGTGGAGCCACAAGTGCCTCCTAACTATTTGGCATCGGACATTTCTCTTGGACCGGTGGGTTTTCACCCTTCTTCCCTGTACGGGAATGTAGACTTCAACAACACAATGGTCATGAGTTTGCTATGTTTCAGAGTAGGCCTGGGAAGTCTTGGTAAGGATTATCCAGCCAAGGTCAGGGCAGGTGGCAAAGTCTAGCAAAGTCAAGGTTTGAGCTGAGTCATGGCAGGTAGAGTTGAGGATCAAGTCGAGGTTAGGACAGGTAGAGGTCTAGCAGAGTTGAGGTCAGGGCATTCTAGAGTCCAGGATCAAGCAGAAATCTCGGAAGGTGGAGTTTTAGGCAGAGTCGAGAATAAAAACCAGGTCATAGCCGGCAGATTTGAGGATCATGGATAGGTCAGGGCAGGTAGACTTCTAGCAAAGTCAAGGATTACGCCGAGTCATGGCACAGTTGAAGATCAAGCCGAGGTCAGGGCAGTGGGATGTCTTCAGGGTTAAGGTTCAAGCCAAGGGCAGGTAGAAGTCTGGCAAAGTAGAGGATCAAATGCTGTCATGACAGGTGGAGTTAAGGCAGTTTTGAGGATCAAGCCAAGGTGAGGGCAGTTGGATATCTAGGACGGTTGTGGTTCAAGCCGAGGTCAGTGGAAGTCTTTGCAGAGTCGAGGATCAAGATGGGTCATGGCAGGCAGAATTAAGGATTAGGCCAAGGTCAAAGTTGTAACTAAACTCTCTCCTTTCCAATGTATTATTATTATTTATACAGCAGCCAGACTTGTCTTAGACCAAATGCTTTACAGATGCCTCGTGTCTGTGCCAGTCACTGCACTGGTTGCCCGTCTCCTTCCGAGTACAGTTTAAAATAATAACCCTCATGCACAAAGCTCTGCATAATGCTGCACCTTCCTATCTCTTCTCTCTATTGTCCTACCTGTGCTCTTTTACCTGCCATTAATCTTAGATTATTTTCTACCTTAATTCGAACTCCTCACTACTCTGTCTCCAAGACTTTCCCCGAGCTGCACCAATTCTCTGGAATGCCCTACCCCTGCCAAACAGACTAATACCCAACCTGCTCTATACACACAGAGACCACTGACTACATTGCATGCTATGAGGCCAGTGGAGAGAGAGTTAGCTGAGCGTCCAGTATTTCCACAGGCCTCATTGCTGCAGAAGGAACCATCGATGGTGGATGATGTTATAAATAGTCTCCAGTGATTCATGTGGAGAACAATGGCCGCTGCTCATCCGTCCAGTGTACAATCACATTATGTGTCAGATCCCAAATACCAGTTGTCATGGAAACCAAAGCGACAAAACACAACCGATGAGTATGGAGAGCACCGTGCCCCGTGCAGATCCCAACATCTACTGGGAAATACTATGAGTATCCAGAGACTGAAATATAAACCAGATGGGGGGGGGTCTGGTTTTTCACTCTTTTTGAGTTTTGTCTTTTGAGTTCATCCCTAAGATATCCTGTACTGATCCTGAGTTACATCCTGTATTATACTCCAGAGCTGCACTCACTATTCTGCTGCTGGTGCTATCACTGTGTACATACATGACATTACTTATCCTGTACTGATCCTGAGTTACATCCTGTATTATACTCCAGAGCTGCACTCACTATTCTGCTGCTGGTGCAGTCACTGTGCACATACATGACATTACTTATCCTGTACTGATCCTGATCATCCTGATCCTGAGTTACCCC
Source organism: Engystomops pustulosus (assembly GCA_019512145.1). Classification (NCBI taxonomy): domain Eukaryota; kingdom Metazoa; phylum Chordata; class Amphibia; order Anura; family Leptodactylidae; genus Engystomops; species Engystomops pustulosus. Next base: position 22,233 of record WNYA01000374.1, read on the forward strand.
AGAGCTGCACTCACTATTCTGCTGCTGGTGCAGTCACTGTGTACATACATGACATTACTTATCCTGTACTGATGATGAGTTACATCCTGTATTATACTCCAGAGCTGCACTCACTATTCTGCTACTGGAGCAGTCACTGTGTACATATATGACATTACTTATCCTCTACTGATGATGAGTTACATCCTGTATTATACCCCAGAGCTGCACTCACAATTCTGCTACTGGTGCAGTCACTGTGTACATTACATTACCTGTTACTTATCCTGTACCTGATCCTGAGTTACATCCTGTATTATACCCAGAGCTGCACTCACTATTCTGCTGCTGGTGCAGTCACTGTGTAATACTGACATTACTTATCTGTACTGATCCTGAGTACATCCTGTATTATACCTCCAGAGCTGCACTCACTATTCTGCTGCTGGTGCAGTCACTGTGTACATACATGACTTACTTATCCTGTACTGATCCTGAGTTACATCCTGGATTATACCCAGAGCTGCATCACTATTCTGGCTGCTGGTGCAGTCACTGTGTACATACATGACATTACTTACCTGTACTGATCTGAGTTACATCCTGTATTATACCCAGAGTGCACTCACTATTCTGCTGTGGTGCAGTCCTGTGTACATACATGACATTACTTATCCTGTACTGATCCTGGTTAATCTGTATTATACCCAGAGCTGCACTCCACTTTCTGCTGCGGTGCAGTCACTGTGTCATACATGACATTACTTTCCTGTATGATCCTGAGTTACATCCGTATTATACTCCAGAGCTGCACTCACTATTCTGCTGCTGGTGCAGTCACTGTGTACATACATGACATTCTTATCCTGTACTGATCCTGAGTTACATCCTGTATATACTACAGAGCTGCACTCACTATTCTGCTGCTGGTGCAGTCACTGTGTACATACATGACTACTTACTGTACTGATCCTGATTACATCCTGTATTATACCCCAGAGCTGCACTCACTATTCTGCTGCTGGTGCAGTCACTGTGACATACAGACATACTTATCCTGTACTGATCCTGAGTTACATCCTGTATTATACCCCAGCGATGCACTCAATATTCTCTGCTGGGGCGTCACGTGCATACATGACATTACTTATCCTGTACTGATCCTGAGTTACATCCTGTATATACCCCAGAGCGGCCATCCCCCTATTCTGCTACTGGAGCAGTCACTGTGTACATATATGACATTACTTATCCTCTACTGATGATGAGTTACATCCTGTATTATACCCCAGAGCTGCACTCACAATTCTGCTACTGGTGCAGTCACTGTGTACATACATGACATTACTTATCCTGTACTGATCCTGAGTTACATCCTGCATTATACTCCGGAGCTGCACTCACTATTCTGCTGCTGGTGTAGTCACTGTGTACATACATGACATTACTTATCCTGTACTGATCCTGAGTTACATCCTGTATTATACTCCAGAGCTGCACTCACTATTCTGCTGCTGGTGCAGTCACTGTGCACATACATGACATTACTTATCCTGTACTGATCCTGAGTTACATCCTGTATTATACGTATCTGTACTGATCCTGAGTACATCCCTGTATATACCCCAGAGCGCTGCACTCACTTCTGCTGCTGGTGAGTCACGTGTGTAAATACATGACATTACTTATCCTGTACTGATCCTGAGTTACATCCTGATTAACTCCAGAGCTGCATCACTATTCTGCTGCTGGTGCAGTCAATGTGTAATACATGACATACTTATTCTGTACTGATCCTGGGTTACATCCTGTATTAACTCCAGAGCTCACTCACTATTCGTGCTGTGGTGCAGTCACGTGTTCATACATGACATTATTATCCTGTAATGATCTGAGTTCATCCTGTATTATTACTCCAGAGCTGCACTCACTATTCTGCTTGCGGTGCAGTCACGTATATACTGACTTATATCCTGTAATGATCCTGAGTTACATCCTGTATATATCCCAGAGCTGCACTCACTATTCTGCTGCTGGTGCAGTCACTGTACATACATGAACATTACTTATCCTGTACTGATCTGAGTTACATCCTGTATTATACCCCGAGCTGCACTCACTATTCTGCTGCTGGTGCAGTCACTGTGTACATACATGACATTACTTATCCTGTACTGATCCTGAGTTACATCCTGTATTATACCCCAGAGCTGCACTCACTATTCTGCTGCTGGTGCAGTCACTGTGTACATACAGACATTACTTATCCTGTACTGATCCGAGTACATCTGTATTAACCCCAGGCTGCACTCACTATTCTGCTGCTGGTGCAGTCACGTGTACATACATGACATTACTTATCCTGTACTGACCTGAGTTACATCCTGTATTATACCCCGAGCTGCACTCAATATTCGCTGCTGGTGCAGTCACTGTGTACATACATGACCTTACTTATCCTGTACTGATCCTGAGTTACATCCTGTATTATACCCCAGAGTGCACTCATATTTGCTGCTGGTGCAGTCACTTGTACTACATGACATTACTTATCCTGTACTGATTCCTGAGTACATCCTGTATTATCCCAGAGCTGCACTCACTATTCTGTGCTGGTGCAGTCACTGTGTACATACATGACATTACTTATCTGTACTGATCCTGAGTTACATCCTGTATTATACCCCAGAGCTTGCACTCAATATTCTGCTGCTGGTGCAGTCACTGTGTGACATACATGACATTACTTATCCTGTACTGATCGAGTTACATCCTGTATATATACCCCAGAGCTAGCTGCACACTATTCTGCTGCTGGTGCAGTCACTGTGTACATACATGACATTACTTATCCTGTACTGATCCTGAGTTACATCCTGTATTATACTCCAGAGCTGCACTACTATTCTGCTGCTGGTGCAGTCACTGTGTACATACATGACATTACTTATCCTGTACTGATCCTGAGGTTACATCCTGTATTATACCCCAGAGCTGCACTCACTATTCTGCTGCTGGTGCAGTCACTGTGTACATACATGACATACTTATCCGTACTGATCCTGAGTTAATCCTATTATACTCCAGAGCGCACTCACTTTCTTCTGTGGTGCAGTCACTGTGTACATACATGACATTACTTATCCTGTACTGATCCTGAGTTACATCCTGTATTATACCAGAGCTGCACTCACTATTCTGGGCTGGTGCAGTCACTGTGTACATAATGACATTACTTATCCTGACTACTACTCGAGTTACATCTGTATTATACCCCAGAGCTGCACTCACTATTCTGCTCTGGTGCAGTCACTGTGTACATACATGACATTAATTATCCTGTACTGATCTGAGTTAACTATCCGTATTATACCCAGAGCTGCACTCACTATTCTGCTGCTGGTGCAGTCATGTGTACAACATGACATTACTTATCCTGTACTGATCCTGAGTTACTCCTGTATTATACCCAGAGCTGCACTCACTATTCTGCTGCTGGTGCAGTCACTGTGTACATACATGACATATATACTTGTACTGATCCTGAGTTACATCCTGTATTATACCCAGAGCTGCACTCACTATTTCTGCTGGTGCAGTTAGTGTACATAAATGACATTACTATCCTGTACGATCCTGAGTTACATCCTGTATTATACCCCAGAGCTGCACTCACTATTCTCTGCTGCAGTCACACTGTGTACATACATGACTTACTTATCTGTACTGATCCTGAGTTAACACCTGTATTATACTCCAACGAGCTGCACTCACTATTCTGCTGCTGGTGCAGTCAGCATGTGTATAATGACAATCTGTCATCTATGAGTTAAATCATGCTATATACAACAAGATTATGTACGAAATATGTCTTTCGGGGCGGTGCAGTACTGTGTAATACATGATTACTTATCTGTACTGATGATCCAGTTACATTGTATTATACCAGAGCTGCACTCACTATCTGCTGCTGGTGCAGTCACTGTATATACATAATGATACTTATCCTGTACTGATCCCGAGTTACATCCTGTATTACCCCAGAGCGCACTCTATTCTGTGTGGTGCAGTCACTGTGTACATACATGACATTACTTATCCTGTTACTGATCCTGAGTTACATCCTGTATTATAACCCAGAGCTGCACTACTATTCTGTGCTGGTGCAGTCACTGTGTACATACATGACATTACTTATCTGTACTGATCCTGAGTTAATCCTGTATTATACCCCAGAGTGACTCACTATTCTGTGGTGCAGTCACTGTGTACATACATGACATAATTATCCTGTTACTGATCCTGAGTTACATCCTGTATTATACCCCAGAGCTGCACTCACTATTATGCTGCTGGTGCAGTACAGTGTACATACATGACCCAGTACTTTCTCACTGTATCTCGATCAGCTGCACTCACTATTCTGCTGCTGGTGCAGTCACTGTGTACATACATAACATTACTTATCCTGTACTGAGCATGAGTTACATCCTGTATTATACTCCAGAGCTGCACTCACTATTCTGCTGCTGGTGCAGTCACTGTGCACATACATGACATTACTTATCCTGTACTGATCCTGAGTTACATCCTGTATTATACACCAGAGCTGCACTCACTATTCAGCTGCTGGTGCAGTCACTGTACACACGTGACATTACTTATCCTGTACTGATCCTGAGTTACATCCTGTATTATACTCCAGAGCTGCACTCACTATTCTGCTGCTGGTGCAGTCACTGTGTATATACATGACATTACTTATCCTGTACTGATCCTGAGTTACATCCTGTATTATACCCCAGAGCTGCACTCACTATTCTGCTGCTGGTGCAGTCACTGTACACACGTGACATTACTTATCCTGTACTGATCCTGAGTTACATCCTGTATTACACCCCAGGGCTGCACTCACTATTCTGCTGTTGGTGCAGTCACTGTGTACATACATGACATTACTTATCCTGTACTGATCCTGAGTTACATCCTGTATTATACACCAGAGCTGCACTCACTATTCTGCTGCCGGTGCAGTCACTGTGTACATACATGACATTACTTATCCTGTACTGATCCTGAGTTACATCCTGTATTATACCCCAGAGCTGCACTCACTATTCTGCTGCTGGTGCAGTCACTGTGTACATACATGGCATTACTTACCCTGTGCTGGGTAGGAGGAGGTGTGATGGGGGTATTAGGGCCATACATTGGTTAATGGTGACTTGCTGGGTGAGCGTTTAGTGTTTCTACTCTCTATGCAAATCGGGTCACCTGATCCGGCTGTGCATGTAAATAATTGAGCGGCTCTGGGAGCGGACGCGGCACAGACATTCCTCCTAGTGACCCCCTGAACATCACCTGAGCTGCCGCTCTATGGAGTCAAACACGGGAGGTTTTTTCCATGTGGAAACTACATCCCATCAATATCCCGAGTCCGCACCGATTATTCGGGCCTTGCCTTATACATTATTGAGGTTTCTCATTGTGGAAAGACTTTGATATTGAGGTTTCAAGAATAATTGTTATTAAAAAAAATCCAACAAAATCCAACTAATATGGCCTTTTGGGGGTCAACACCCAGCTTTCCCAGGGTACTGAAAACTGCCTAGTACAGGGTAGAGCTGGGTTCTGTAGGAGCCATACTGTGTGAAAGTTTTTGTCTAGATACTGGAAACCTCCCCGTCCTTCTCCTTTGCTGTAGATTCGCTACAATGTGTCAGTGCAGGTAACAATGTATCAGTCTGGAGTCCTAGTTGCTTAGTTTAGAGGAGACAACATATAGATACAGTAACAAACCCCCAGCTGTGATGTGCTGGTCCTCAGCCTCTGGAAATAAGATATTCTATTCATATACAGCAAGCAGAGATCTGAAAAATAAGGATTTGTCCCCCTGCGCCTGACGCTATCTCATGGTGTAGCCCTTTAAGCCATAACCTGAAAACATTTAGTGCTGCCTGACCCCATTACACGGATCCTGTAACCCAATTCCTCTCGCTCTGCTCCGGCACCTGATGACAGGACTGGAAAATACACGGTTAAGCGCGTCTCCGGTGTCAGCGCTGCGGCGGCGTTTCATTACACGTGTGGGTCCGTCCAGCGAGACTCATAGTACATTACGTGGAGAGGAAGAAGCCGGGCTCAGGTTTCCCTGGGTTATGTATCGGTAACGGGAAGCCACGGGACCCCAGGGGTGTAGTAAGGGAGAGATTGGTGATAGAGTGAGCCCCCCAACCCCCTCAATCTGGGGGTGACATATAGTGATCCCCTGCCACCTCTAGTATCCACATCTTACCTCTTTGTATTGTGTACGGTGGTCCCGCCAAGGACTATGCGGACCCCTGGGGTCGTCCGATTCAGGTTATAAACTGTAAAAGCTTCTTCGTAAGTGGCTCCTCCCACCATGAAGATGATGATGTCCTGAGGCCTGGAGACACAGGACTGTGTTACACAAAAGTTTTATCCAGAACAAGGGGATTTCCTTTTCACAGAAACTCCCTTAAAGGGGTCATCTATCTCTCTATCTATCTATCCATCTCATATCTCTCTCTCTCATATCTCTCTCTCTCATATCTCTCCATCTATCTATCTCTCCATCTATCTATCTCATATCTCTCTCTCTCATATCTATCCATCTCTCTCTCCATCTATCTATCTATCCATCTCATATCTATCTATCTATCCATCTCATATCTATCTATCTATCCATCTCATATCTATCTATCTATCGGGGACCCCACTGACCGGCTCTATGACCAATGATAATGAGGGGGACCGCATTGATTAAGGGGAGAAGGGAGACATCCAGGGTGTAGCTTAATCATTGCATAAGTTCTGTACCTTTCTACATCAACATCTCTGCTTGCTGTCAGTTAACTGAAACATTCATCTTTACATCCAGAGGAATAATCCCCTTCCATTCACAGACAGCAAGCAGAGAATATTTCAATAATTTGAAACCCTGAGCTGACCTCATACGACCTATCACCTCCAGGACCTCCCAATGGTCCTACAGACATGAACGGAGCACAGGAAGAGTCCTAGGTGGTCCTGCATTCTGCCGATTGCCAGGGTCCCAGCAATCAGGAATATGATTGAAAACCCCTGTTAAGGTAAAAGTGGAAAGTTCCTTTAAGGGCATCAGAAAAGGGGGGGGATATGTGACTGGAAATGTAACTGGAGATGCTACATGATAAATATGACCCTCTGCAACGTAAATACTGTCTTCCCCTGGAAAAATTCGGGAATCCTGTCCAAGGCGGAGAGGGTATCCAGGAGTCGCTCCTATATGAGTTAGTAAATATGAGCTGTAACAGACGTCCGCTCCTACCTGATCATCTGAATATGGCTGTAATCGCTGCCTCACTCCGCTAAAGGGACAAGGGGTACAGCTACCGAAATGTTCACAGGCTGCGGAGACAGAGGAGGGGCTGCGGTTACCCCTGAACAGGATCTCAGTACGTGTTCCCCAAAAGTTACTGAGCTTTCACACGCCCCGGAGAGGGAACGCTGCAAAGTGCTTGATCCGTGCGCAAGTGCAAGCTCCGGCTATACGCTGGTCCCTGTGATCTGCCCATTGTACTCCGCCGTCTCCATCTTCAGGATGTACGGGATGATGCTGTCAATGGGAACGTTACCGATGAGGCCGGTAAAAAAAAGTTCCTCCGTGATGCTGGAGCTCATAAGTCTGAGAGCCGGGAGCCGCACCAGGATTCGGGCCAGTCTACAGGAATGAGGAGAGAAGATGATTGGATGTGAACCTATTGCAAATCTCCTGTATTATACTTCAGAGCTGCACTCACTATTCTGCTGCTGGTGCAGTCACTTTGTACATACATGACATTACTTATTCTGTACTGATCCTGAGTTACATCCTACATTATACTCCAGAGCTGCACTCACTATTCTGCTGCTGGTGCAGTCACTGTGTACATACATGACATTACTTATCCTGTACTGATCCTGAGTTACATCCTGTATTATACCCCAGAGCTGCACTCACTATTCTGCTGCTGGTGCAGTCACTGTGTACATACATGACATTACTTATCCTTATGATCCTGATGTCACATCCTGTATTATACCCAGAGCTGCACTCATAATCTGCGCTGGTGCAGTCACTGTGTACATACATGACATTACTTATCCTGTACTGATCCTGAGATTACATCCTGTTATACCCCAGAGCTGCACTCACTATTCTGCTGCTGGTGCAGTCACTGTACATACATGACATTACTTATCCTGTACTGATCCTGAGTTACATCCTGTATTATACCCCAGAGCTGCACTCACTATTCTGCTGCTGGTGCAGTTCCTGGCTCCCAGATAGTGAGACATTATTCTGGACTTTATCTTGATCAATGGAGCCAATGACTATAACAAATAGAAAAGCCATTTGATGCTGCGGCAGATAAAAGACACTACGTGCTATCCTGGCGCTCCTGCCAAGCATAGTCTGCGCATCGCTAATTATCCCGCTGGATCGCTGCTCGCCACTAACGAGCCAATCTGTCTCCCAATTAATGACATTCGCACTGATGAGGACCAACTTCCAATAAACCAAGATACAGCGGATGTTACAGCACCACGGGGAACAGAACAACGTGCAGGATGTGGGGGCTCCTGGGGTAGTGCCTCCGCGGGAAGTATGAGGGGGGGGCACTTATTTTCCGATTTTGATGACTGATTGACGCGTTTGTGGTGCCTCATACATGTAAGGCAATAGCCGGCATAACGGGAAGATGTGGGGGTCTACTAGGCCTGATTGAGGATTTGACAATTGGGGTTCACATACTATTGGAATGTCAGGATGTCTGTGGATGTTTTTGAAACTTTCTCTTGTTGCTCCATAACCTTAGTAGTCAACGTATGGAGGTTGCACTTGTGTCGCTGGTTCTGATAGACCTTGTGTTCCCTCCATGTCAGGGATGGTCGGTGGCTCCTCTACAGTATGAGGACCATCATACAGAACCTTATATCTCAGCTCCCTCTACCCATAGGACATGGAGGTTACACTTGGGTCGCTGGTTCTGATAGACCTTGTGTTCCCTCCATGTCAGGGATGGTCGGTGGCTCCTCTACAGTATGAGGACCACACATTACTTATCCTGTACTGATCCTGAGTTACATCCTGTATTATACTCCAGAGCTGCACTCACTATTCTGCTGCTGGTGCAGTCACTGTGCACATACATGACATTACTTATCCTGTACTGATCCTGAGTTACATCCTGTAGATCTTTTATTTTATATAAAAGTAAAAAACATAACAATACAAACAAAACCTAATATACAATATATACAATATCTTACTTGCTGGTCCAGCCCCATTCATACCTAGCAAAAACAATAACTTACAATACACCGAAATGATTAAACACCAAATACCACAACCCCCACCCAACCGATTATCACAACCTAAACCAAACCAATAAACAATAAGACAAGCCACACCCGCAAATAAACATAAATGACTATAAATATACATAAACCCACCCCACACCCTCTAATAACAAACCACCCCACCCAGATCACATCCCACACCCATTTTTTTTTTTTTTTTAAATATATAATAACAAATACACACAACACTACACTAAACTAAATCCCTCGCCCACACCCTCCCCTTCCCCCCAGACACTGGTCTAACGTCCAAAGTTTGCGTTAAGTAGTCCAGACCAGTGCCCAGGGTCATAGAGTCCAAGGTCAGTTCGTAAATCCCATCACCATCACCCCCCTCCCAACCTAACACTATGTCCCAAACCCCACTATATACAATATATACAATATATACAGTATTTATAACACAACATAAAGAAAACAGAATACAAATAAAATCTCAACATCATCAATCAAAACCACATCCTGAGTTACATCCTGTATTATACTCCAGAGCTGCACTCACTATTCTGCTGCTGGTGCAGTCACTGTGCACATACATGACATTACTTATCCTGTACTGATCATGAGTTACATCCTGTATTATACTCCAGAGCTGCACTCACTATTCTGCTGGAAAGATTCTGAATTTCTCTGTATTGTTTGCTTGGTCAGAGTCTCCACTGAACTAATTTAGGTTATTTATATTCTGGGATGTCTTTACACTATGCATTACAGGTCCATATTTAGATGTTAAGGGTTGGGTGTGTCAACAGACTTTCCTACTCTTTGAATTAATGATCAGATGAAGTGTGATTACAGCTCTGTAGGATAATACACTCCATGTGTAATGCTCTACTCACAGCCAGAGCTGCAGCGTCAATACTGAGCCCCATTATTATTAGTCAGTACCTGAAGCGCCCGGGGCACAGGTCCGCTCCAGACTCGGGTTCCTCCGGTGGGTGTCTAGAGCCCGACCCAGGAGAGCAGAAGCGACTCTTCTATACAGAGATCTAGGATTAGAGGAAATCTTCATGTCATAAGGAAGAACATCACCCACCCAGGTAAGTGGCAGCTCTGCCCCCTACAAGTGTCCTGTGCCCATCTCTGCTTCATGTACTAAGTCCTGGTGCCCTGTGCCCATCTCTGCTTCATGTACTAAGTCCTGGTGTCCTGTGCCCATCTCTGCTTCATGTACTAAGTCCTGGTGTCCTGTGCCCATCTCTGCTTCATGTACTAAGTCCTGATGCCCTGTGCCCATCTCTGCTTCATGTACTATGGACTCACATGCTCAATGCCGCGTCTCCCTCCACTGATTGCAGTCCCTACTGACCATATCCCCTGACAATCAGAGAAGATTCTGCAGCCTCATGGACTCACATGCTCAATGCCGCGTCTCCCTCCACTGATTGCAGTCACTACTGAACATATCCCTCGACAATCAGAGAAGACTCTGCAGCCTCATGGACTCACATGCTCAATGCTGCGTCTCTCCACTGATTGCAGTCACTACTGACCATATCCCCTGACAATCAGAGAAGACTCTGCAGCCTCATGGACTCACATGCTCAGGCCTGCGTCTCCCTCTCTCTGCTGATAACAGCCGCTGTTGAGCATCTTCCTGCACTTGAATGCTTAGTTTCGCCTAGCATGCACCTGTGCTTTTTTTAGTAAAAGCAATTGCCAGACTTCTTTAATCCATTTGTCCCCTTTGCGCACCTCTGATTCTTCTGCCCACCTAAACTTGTGTGTCCCTTACAACCCTGTGTGCTTTCCAACCCCTCTGTCTCTTCAGACTCAAGTGTGCCTCCTCCAGAATGCTAAATGTGCCTCCTCCAGACTTCTATGTGTGCCTTTCTGATGTCCTCCTCCTCCTCCAGACTCCTCTGTCCTCCTCCTCCCTCCAGACTCCTCTGTCCTCCTCCTCCTCCAGACTCCTCTGTCCCCCTCCTCTTCCTCCAGACTCCTATACCCTCCTCCAGACTCCTCTGTCCTCCCCCAGACTCCTCTGTCCTCCTCCTCCTCCACACTCCTCTGTCCCCCTCCTCTTCCTCCAGACTCCTCTGTCCTCCTCCAGACTCCTCTGTCCTCCTCCTCTTCCTCCAGACTCCTCTGTCCTCCTCCAGACTCCTCTGTCCTCCTCCTCTTCCTCCAGACTCCTCTGTCCTCCTCCAGACTCCTCTATCCTCCTCCTCCCTCCAGACTCCTCTATCCTCCTCCTCCCTCCAGACTCCTCTATCCTCCTCCTCCCTCCAGACTCCTCTGTCCTCCTCCTCCCTCCAGACTCCTCTGTCCTCCTCCTCCCTCCAGACTCCTCTGTCCTCCTCCTCCCTCCAGCCTCCTCTGTCCTCCTCCTCCCTCCAGACTCCTCTGTCCTCCTCCTCCCTCCAGACTCCTCTGTCCTCCTCCTCCCCCATCATGGACTCACATGCTCAATGCTGCGTCTCCCTCCACTGATTGCAGCCACTACTGACCATATCCCCTGACAATCAGAGAAGACTCTGCAGCCTCATGGACTCACATGCTCAATGCTGCGTCTCCCTCCACTGATTGCAGCCACTACTGACCATATCCCCCGACAATCAGAGAAGACTCTGCAGCCTCATGGACTCACATGCTCAGGCCTGCATCTCCCTCTCTCTGCTGATAACAGCCGCTGTTGAGCATCTTCCTGCACTTGAATGCTTAGTTAAGCCTAGCATGCACTTGTGCTTTATAGTAAAAGCAATTACCAGACTTCTTTGATCCGTTTGTCCCCTTTGCGCACCCCTAAACTTGTGTGTCCCTTACAACCCTGTGTGCTTTCCAACCCCTCCGTCTCTTCAGACTCTTGTGTCCGTCTCCAGAATGCTAAGTGTGCCTCCTCCAGACTTCTATGTGTGCCTTTCTGATGTCCTCCTCCAGACCCCTCTGTCCTCCTCCTCCTCCAGACCCCTCTGTCCTCCTCCTCCTCCAGACCCCTCTGTCCTCCTCCTCCAGACTCCTCTGTGGCTCGTGTTTAATCATTAGCCAAATCTTGTGAGATTTTCCATTCTTACTTTTGTCTCCACCTTTATGGTTGTTACCGGTTGTAGTCACATAATAATGAGTCACAGTTCCTAGTTGATGTTTCATTTCCATTTTCCATGTGTCCCTTGCACCTGGGATAGTAAGACTGTATGTATTTTTCCACATCTTGGCATTAGCTTTAAGTACTTGAAAAGGCGTCCAAGGAACCACAAAAGGAAATCCTTTTTACTTTATGATAAAACCAGTGTGCTACAATGACGAACTTTATATTTATAACAGTATTTCCTTCCCTCTAATGGGCCTTGGATTTTTATATTTACACCAAAAGAATAAATTACTTTCAGTTTACCTAACTAGGAGTAGGTTTCTTAACCCCTTAATGTCTTGTCCCTTTTTCATTTTGTGTTTCCACATTTTACTCCTCACCTTCAAAAATCGTTTGTTACTAGTGGGTGTTTGCTACAATATGCAGCAAACGCTCATCAGCTGCGACTTTTGCGACTGCAACTTTTGCCACGCACTACAATGATATTGCTTTTATCACATCTACATAAATTATCGTGCATAGGGAAAGAAAGCTCGCCGTGAGAGAACTGTACAGACCAGGCACAACCACCTGAAAAATTATACATGTCCTCAATAGTCTCAGGGATCCTGTCCTTCATATGTATGTAGACTCATTTTACCACTGCTAATGCAAAAGATATAATCATATTTGAAAGATCTCAGTACAACACAAATACAGCAGACATATTAACCCCTTAACGCCAAAGCAACTTTTCACCTTCCTGACATGGCCCATTTTTTCAAATCTGCCCTGTGTCACTATAAATGGTTATAACTTTGGAACGCTTTAACATATCCAAGTGATTTTAAAATTGTTTTCTTGTGACACATTGTACTTCATGTTAGTTGAAAAATTTTGGTGGTATGTTTTGCATTTATTTATGAGAAAATTAGTTATTTGGTGAAAATTTGGTAAAAATTCTCGATTTTCAAACTTCAAAATGTTCTACTTTTTCCACACATAGTCATAACAGCAAAAACACTTAATAAATGACATTCAACGAATGTCTACTTTATGGGGACATGGTTTTTTATGCATACTCTTATTTTTGTAGGATGTTATGGGTCTTTGAATGTTAGGTGCAATTTTTTACATTTTCATAAAAAACGCAAAATCCTGCTATTGAGGGACCTGCTCAGGTTTCAAGCCACTTTGAGAGGCCTAAATAAAAGTAAAACCCCATAAATTATAGAAACTACACCCCTCAATGTACTTAAAACAACTTTTATGAAGTTTGTTAACCCTTTAATTGTTTTACAGGGGTTAAAACAAAATTGGATACAATTTTGAAAGTAAATTTTTTTGGGCTAAATTAATGTGTTTTTCAAAAAATGTAGAAATTCTCAGTGGATAAAATACCAAAACGCTCCACAAAATTTGATACCCAATCCCTCCCGCGTATAACAATATCCCATATGTGGTGGTAACCTGCTGTATGGGCACACGCCAGGGCAGGGTCGGACTGGGGTGCCTGGGGCCCACCAGTGAAAATGATTCTGGGGGCCCACCTGCTGCTTTTCAGAAATATTATCTACATTGATGGAGTCAGGGATCAGGGAATCTCTATGCAAAGGGTCTGGGGGGGACGCTGTGAAATGAAGAAGAGAGAAATACTTTTCTCTCCTCCAGTGTGAGGTTCTTGGTATGCAAGCTGAGACTTGTTACGCTGGGGATCATAAAATAATTAGCTAAGGTTTCCTCCTGGTGGTTGGGCTGTGGTTGGAGATGGAAGTGTTAGCACCAATATTGCTAATTAAAGGGGTTGGCCACTTTAGTCAATTTAACAATACAGGTGGTCCCCTACTCGACTTATAGACCCCTAGTTACAGATGAGCCTCTTTGCCCCCTGTGACCTCTGGTGAAGCTCTGTGGATGTTACTTTAGTCCCTGGCTGCAATGATCAGCTGTAAGTTGTCTGAACTGAAGCTTTATTGATGATCATTGTTCCTATTACAGAACAAAATTTAAAAAATTCAAGGGTCTCTTAGACAAAAAGAAATTTGGTCTGGAGCTACAATTATACAATATACAGTATTGGACCTTAGTATAGCATTCATGCATATAAGAAAGGTCCTGGCTAGGTGATTGAACCACTAACATTATGGATAAAGAGATGCTGAGAGATGTCTCACTACCTCAATGGTTAGTCAGTGACTATAGTAGTAATAAGACACAGGTAGAATTGGGATCAAGTACCTTACAGGCGACATGTCTTCTTCTTTGGTCAAGATGACTTCTCCCTGTTGTCACAATCTTCAACCCCGAGCAGCACATTTCCACACTGTGCAACTAAAAAGATCAAAGTCACACGCAGTGTAGTGTCATCTGAATAACAATGTCCAAAACTGTGCTCCTTAATTGCTCTATTCTAATTATGTTGTACAAAATGCTTTCCTTATTTATTTATATTAAGTGTCCTCGAATCCATTACTCATTACATAGCCCCTCCAATCAATTATTTCATATAAAATGGCCCTGTTTTTATACACAGTGTCCTATTATAATCTACAGACACTCCTGGTCTTCCTCCAGACCCCCTTGTCCCCCTTTGACCTCTTTCAGTCCCCTCTATCCTTTCCCTCCAGATCTCCCTGTCCTCCTCCAGACCCCTCTGTCCTCTTCTTCCAGACCCCTCTGTCCTTCCCTTCCAGTCCCCTCTGTCCTTCCCTTCCAGTCCCCTCTGTCCTTCCCTTCCAGACCCCTGTCCTTCCCTTCCAGACCCCTTGTCCCCCTCCAGACTCCCCTGTCCACCGCCTCAGGCTCCCCTGTCCACCTCCTCCAGGCTCCCCTGTCCTCCTCCTCCAGGCTCCCCTGTCCTCCTCCTCCAGGCTCCTCTGTCCTCCTCCTCCTCCAGGCTCCTCTGTCCTCCTCCTCCTCCAGGCTCCTCTGTCCTCCTCCCCCTCCAGGCTCCTCTGTCCTCCTCCTCCTCCAGGCTCCTCTGTCCTCCTCCTCCAGACTCCTCTGTCCTCCTTTAGACACCATTTGTGCTGTTCCTTCCCCAAATGCCTCTGCTCTCCTCCTTCAAGCTGCCTGTCCTCCTCCATACTCCTCTGTCCACATTCAGTCTTCCTACTCAAGACCCCCCTGTCCTTCTCCAAACTCCTCTGTCCTCCTCCACCTCTAAACTCCACCTCCTCCTTCAGACTCCTCTCTCCTCTTCTTCTAGACCCCCCCCCATCCTCCTTCTGGTCCTTCTGTCTTCTTCCTTCTCTAGATTACTCTGTTCCTTCTTCACTAAACTCCTCTGTTCTCTTCCTTCAGGCCCCTTGTACTCCAAAAGACTCCTTTTTCCTCTTTCAGCCCCCTGTCCTCCCCCAGACTCCTTTGTTCTCCTTCAGGCCCCCTGTCCCTCCCCCTAAATCATTTCCTCCTCTTTCAGGCCCCTGTCCTCCTCCAGACTCCTCTGTCCTCCTCCTCTTCCTCCAGATTCCTCTGTCCTCCTCCAGATTCCTCTGTCCTCCTCCAGATTCCTCTGTCCTCCTCCTCCAGATTCCTCTTCCCTCTTCCAGACTCATCTGTCCTCCTCTTCCTCCAGATTCCTCTGTCCTCCGCCTCTTCCTCCAGACTCCTGTCCTCCGCCTCTTCCTCCAGACTCCTCTGTCCTCCTCCTCTTCCTCCAGACTCCTATATCCTCCTCTTCCAGACTCCTCTGTCCTCTTCCATACCTCCACTGTCCACCATACTTTATACACTAGCTATGGCCCAACATTAATCAAAGGTTTAGAAAACAGAAACCGTAACTTAAAGTTCTTAAGTGTTGTGTTGACTATTTTGGAATGACCTTGCTCTCAAAGATGCTACAATTCTAAAGATGAGCACCACCAATGGTCACGTATACGATGAGCACCAGGAATGGTCACGTATACAATGAGCACCAGGAATGGTCACGTATACAATGAGCACCAGGAATGGTCACGTATACGATGAGCACCAGGAATGGTCACGTATACAATGAGCACCACGAATGGTCACGTATACAATGAGCACCACCAATGGTCACGTATACAATGAGCACCAGGAATGGGCACGTATACAATGAGCACCACCAATGGTCACGTATACGATGAGCACCACAAATGGTCACGTATACAATGAGCACCAGGAATGGGCACGTATACAATGAGCACCAGGAATGGGCACGTATACAATGAGCACCAGGAATGGTCACGTATACGATGAGCACCACAAATGGTCACGTATACAATGAGCACCAGGAATGGGCACGTATACAATGTTGACCCTTGGTGGTGCCATTGTATAACGTGACCATTGGTGTGCTCATTGTATCACGTGACCATTGGTGGTGCTTCATTGTATACGTGACCCATTGTGGTGTCATTGTATCTTGCCATTGTGTGTGCTCTTGGTATACGTGATCCATTCTTGGTGGTGTCATCTGTATACGTGCCATTCGTGGTGCTCATTGTATAACGTGCCGACCATTGTGTGGTGCTCATTGTATACGTGACCATGTGGTGCTCTATGTAACGTGACCATATCGTGGTGCTCATCGTATACGTGCCCATTCGTTGGTGCTCATGTTCGTGACCATTCGTGGGGTGCTCATTGTTATAATACGTGACCATTCGTGGTGCTCATGTATACGGTGACCATCGTGGTGCTCAGCGTTTAATCGTGACCAGTCGATGTCTCATCTATACTGAACATTCGTAGGCTCATTTTCTGCATGTCGATGCTCATCAAGTTCATGGGATTTGTTTCTCATGTTAACATTTGTCCATCAGATGACCTCTGAAAGCATCCAAATGTAAAAGACTTTAGAACTTTAAACGGAACCCTACCATTACATTTCAATGGTCAGGTTAGCTTAAAATACCGGAGCACCAGGCTCAGGGGTGACCATGTGTGAGCTGGTGCCGGTTGCTTACTTTCGTTAGTGTTAAAACGGGACGTGGTATCGCGGTTTTAACACTTTTTTAAACTTTAAGCAGAAGATCTCGCGCTATTTCCCTATGTAGGCTCGCACACAAGCCTCTTCTCTCTAAAGTTTAAAAAAGTGTTAAACCGCGATACCCACGTTACTAACACTAACGAAGAAGTACCGGCACCAGCTCACCCTGAGCTCACCTAGCTGGTGCCGTAATTTACACTTACCCCTGCCCATCTTGAAATGGTAGGTTTCCTTTAATTTACGGTATCTTTTTTTCTAAACCTTTTACATGTTGGGCCTAGAGCTATGGTATAAAATTATGTGGACAGGAGGTTATGGAGGAGGCGAACGAGGGTCTGGAAGAGGGAGACAGAGGGGTCGAAGAGGAGGAGGACAGAGGGGTCTGGAAGAGGAGGAGGCAAGGGGTCTGAAGAGGAAGGACAGAGGGTTCTGTGAGGAGGAGGGGACCGAGGGGTCTGTAGGAGGAGGAGAACAGAGGGGTCTGGAGAGAGAGGACAGAGGGGTTGGGAAGAGGAGGATGGACAGAGGGGGTCCATGGAGAGGACGGATTAGCAGATGGGTCTGGATGAGGGAGGAGGACAGAAGGGGTCTGGATGGAGAGGAGGACAGAGGGGTCTGGAGGAGGAGGAGGCAGAGGGGTCCTGAGAGTGAGGAGGACAAGGGGTCTGGAGGGAGGAGGAAGGGACGATGAGGGAGACGAGGGCCTGGAGGAGGAGGAGGACAGAGAGCCCTGGAGGAGGAGGAGGACAGAGGAGCCTGGAAGAGAGGAGGCAACGAGAGGCCTTAGGAGAGGAAGGACACGAGGGCCCGGAGAGGAGAGTGACAGAGAGGAGCCCTGAGGGTGTAGGAGGACATGACCCCTGGAGAAGAGCGGACCTGGAGGAGCAATGACTGGAGGAGGGACAGAGAGGAGCCTGGAGGAGGAGGAGGCACAGAGGACCCCTGAAGGAGGAGGAGGACAATGGAGCCGGAGGAGGAGGAGGACAGAGGGCCTGCGGAGTGATGAGAGAGGTCTGAGACAGAGACGGGGTCTGAGGGGATGAGGAGAGAGACAGAGGAAGCTGGGAGGAGGACTGAGGACAAGGAGGCGGGGGGAGGAGAGAACATAGGACTGAGAGGGAGTACAGGTGAGTGAGGAGAAGGACAGAGGAGTCTGGGAGATTGACGGGACCGGGATTGAACAGAGGAGCCTGGAGGAGAGGAGACACGGGAAGCCTGGAGGAGGAGGAGGGACCAGAGGACCTGAGCGGAGAGAGGCAGAGGAGCCTGGATGGAGGAGGAGGACAGGGAGCCTGGAGGAGAGGAAGGACAGATGGGTCTGGAAGGAGAGGAGGACAGAGGGGTCTGCTGGAGGAGAGACGGAGCGAGGCAGAGGATCGGCTGAGGAGGAGACAAAGGAGTCTGGAGGAGATGGGGACAGAGGTGCTGGGAGGGAGAGACAGTGATCAGGAGGGTGTAGGCAGGAGGAGGCTGGATTCTGAGGCGAGGAGGAGGAGTACAGAGGGTCTGGAGGAGGAGGAGGATCAGAGGAGTCCTGAGGAGAGACAAGGAGTCCTGGAGAGGAAAGAGGAGTGAGAGACAAGAGGCTGCTGAGGAGGATGTGAGGAGGACCAGAGTAGTCTGGAGGAGAGGAGGACAGAGAGCGGTGGGGAGGAGGAGGACAGGAGGAGTCTGAGGAGGAGGAGACGAGCCCGAAGGAGGAGGACGGAGCCTGGAGGAGAGGAGGACAGAGAGGGCCTGGAGGAGAGGATGGACAAGGAGCCTGGAGGAAGACGGGCCTGAGAGGAGGAGGACAGAGGAGCCTGGAGGGGAGTGGGGGCAAGAATTCGGAAAGGAGGGGAGAAAAACGGCGATGGGAGGGATTATTGAGGGGGACGTGATGGTAGAGGATGGCTGGCAAGGGGGGGCGGGATAAGAAGAGTTGAAAAGGAGACAGAGGGGTCCGAGGGGAGGTGGGGGATGGACAGGGCGAGGGGGGGGGGGGGAGGTCAGGGGAAGTCTCTTGTGATTAGCGCTTCTTCCTCTTGCTTACGTTTTCTTACTGCGAATTCTTACAGAGGAGCCTGGATAAGAGGAAAGAGTCTGGAGAGGAAAGAGGATTCTGGAGGTGGAGGACAGGAGTATCGGGAGGGAGGAGGACAGAGGAGTCTGCGGAGGAGGATGACAGAGGAGTCTGGATGATGAGGATGACATATAGTCGTTGATTTGAGGAGGCCAGATGGATTCTTTAATTCCTGGAGTCTTTATATTCACACCGCCAAAGACCCCTGCACATCCGCACGTAGTGGGATGCAACATGGCCCCTCGGATGCCCTACTCTTTGGGCCCGGCCGGTTGGTCTGGTCTTCTTGCCCCCCCAAGCACCGTACTGGCGACAACCTCCGAGGCGGGGAAAACGCGCACGGAGAGGTGGAACCCCTCGGACATCCGCGGGGGGGCCGGGCACGGGACAGGTCCCCCGGTCAGCGCATGGGCCCCGAACAGCGGCGAGGGTGCACCGCGACGACGCCCCCCGGGAGCCCGCGCCGCGGGGCTGCGAGAACACCAGAACCGACCCGGGTGGACTCACTAACTCGCGGCACATCCAGCGGCGAAGCGTACCCGAACAAATAAAGCGCCACAATGGGCGAGGCGCGAACGCGCGCGCCAAAAAGGGCGAGGCGGGCGTCAGCGGGCGGTGAAGCAGGTGAGAGCCCTAGTGTTTTGCCCAGCGATCTTTGTTAGATTCTTTTCTCCTGGGTGCATTGTGCTTACGGAGGCTGTGCCCTAGAGGTCTGGATCTGTGCGGACTAGGTGAGTTAGGACAGAGGAGTCTGGAGTAGAGGGGACAGATGAGTCTGGAGGTTAGAAGGGACATAGTAGTCTGGAGGGGAAGGAAATGAGGGTCTGGAGGGAGTGAGACAGAAGGTAATTCTGGAGGGGGGAAGGGGGAAGGGAGATACTTACCTATTAGTTCTTGTATTAGGAATGAGGGACAGAGGAGGTGTTCTGGAGGAGGAGGAGGCAAGAGTGTTCGTATTATGTAGTACAAGAGTAGTCTGGAGGGTTTTTTATAGTGGAGGACAAGAGGGTCTGGAGGAGGACGAGGAGTCTGGGGGATCTGGGAGAGGATGGCAGATGGGGTCTGGGAGGAGGAGGAGGACAGAGGGTCTTGGAGAGGAGGAGGATCAGAAGGGGTCTGGAGGAGGACATCAGAAAGGCACACATGCATTTTCCCCCCCCTGGAGGAGGCACCCTTAAGCAGTAGCAATCTGGAGGACGGACACAAAAGAGTCTGATAGACGGAGGGGTTGAAAGCACACAGTGTTGTAAGGACACACAAGTTTAGGGGTGCGCAAGGGGCAACGGATCAAAGAGTCTTGTAAATTGCTTTTACTATAAGCACAAGTGCATGCTAGGCTACTAAATTCAATGCAGGAAGAATGCCTCAACAGCGGCTGTTTTAATCAGCATATAGCTGGAGATTCAGGCCGAGCATGTGAGTCCATGAGCCTGCGAGTCTTCTCTGATTGTCGGGGATATGGTCAAGTAGTGCTGCAATCAGTGGGATGGAGACGCAGGCATGAGCATGTGAGTCCATGAGGCTGCAGATTCATCTTCTGATTGTCGAGGTATATGTTCCAGTATTGCACTGCAATCAGTGGAGGGAGACGCAGCATTGAGCATGTTGAAGTCTCATGGAGGCCTGCACCAGCTTCTTCTCTTATTGTCGTGGGATATGGTCATTACGGGACTGCCAATCATTGGAGGAGACGCAGCATTGAGCATGTGAGTCCCATGAGGAGCTGCAGAGTCTTATCTTATTGTCAGGGGATATGGTCAGTATGCTGCAATCAGTGTAGAGGAGACGCGCATTGAAGCAGTTAGTCCATTAGGCTGCAGAGTCTTCGTCTGATTGTCGTGGGATATGGTCAGTAGGGACTGCAATCAGTGATGAGACGCGGCATTGAGCATGTGAGTCCATGATGCCTGGCAGAGTCTTCTGCTATTTCAGGGGATATGGTCATAGTTGGCTGCAAATCAGTGGAGGGAGACACAGGCCTCTGTGAAGTCATATGCTGAAGATTCTTTCCCTGATTGCAGTCACTACTGAAACATATCCCCTGACAATCGAGATAAGACTCTGCAGCCTCATGGACTCACATGCTCAGGCCTGAGTCTCCCTCCACTGATTGCAGCCACTACTGAACATATCCCCTGACAATCAGTGGAGTGAGACGCAGCAATGAGCATGTGAGTCCATGAGGCTGCAGAGTCTTCTCTGATTGTCAGGGGATATGGTCAGTAGGGACTGCAATCAGTGGAGGGAGACTCAGGCCTGAGCAAGTGAGTCCATGAGGCTGCAGAGTCTTCTCTGATTGTCAGGGGATATGGTCAGTAGTGGCTGCAATCAGCAGAGGGAGACTCGGCAATGAGCAGTGAGTCCGAGCTGCAAGAGTCTTCTCTGATTGTCAGGGGGATAATGTCAGTAAGTGCTCAATCAGCGGAGGGAGACTCAGGCCTGAGTCCATGAATCTGTAATGTCTCATCTCCCAGGGTAATGCGCACCTGCAGAGCGTCTCCTCTGACAATCAGGTAGGACCCTACAGCTGCAGGACAGGGATGCTGTTTGGTTCTGTATTACAAGCCCTAATCAGTTCTTCCCAGTGGAGTGGGTGACCCGGCATCTCCTGCTTGTCCACTCCTCTGTCTGAATGGAGTATGAGGGGATGCAGGGAGCGTGCCCACCCTGTGCCCACATTACACTAGTACGTGATGGCCCCTAGTAGTCTGGTCACTGTCTTTCCATAGTAAATGACATTCTCAATCACTATAGTCTGTTGTATGCTGAGCACAGTCACTACCCCCCCCTAACCCAGCCTCCCAGACGGACGCCCACACTAATGTAACAGGAAGAAATGTATCAGTGTCTCGCTGCAGAAACCTTTACAACCAAATCAGATTCCAAAAGTATAATAAAAGCTAAAATCCTATTGGTTGATGATAATTGAGATAAGAAGCGGCACACGGGATCCAAACATAAGATGCAGGGGTGAGATTATTTCAGTGCAATATTTTGGTTTGATAAAGCTGGTAATGCACCGAAATGTTGCACTGAAATAATCTCACCCCTGCAGCTTATTTTTTGGATCTGGATGTGCCGCCTCTTTAACTTGGATACACAGACATGAAATAGATACATGTGGGATAGATAGGAGATAGATAGATAGGAGATAGCGGATCGCTCGAACGCTCGGCCTAGATAGATCGGAGATCTGATAGGAGATCGCTTAGATAGGCGCTCTCTCGGCGCTCGCTCATAGGAGCTATATAGGATAGATGATTAGGCGCTCGCTCCTGGACTCGCTAGTCGGCGCTCCGCTAGATAGGAGCTCCTAGATGCTCGCTCGGCGCTCGCTCTCTCGGCGCTCGATCGCTCGCTCGCTCGGCTCTCGTCGCTCGCTCTGCGCTCGCGCTCGCTCGCTCGGGCTCGGCGCTCGCTCGCTCGCTCGCTCAGCTCGTCGCCTCAGCTCGCTCGCTTCCGGGCCTGCTCGCTCGCTCGACTCTTCGCTCGCATCGCTCGGCAGCTCGCATCGGCGCTCGCTCTCGCTCGCTCGGCGCTCGCTCGGCGCTCGCTCGCCTCGGCGCGTCGCTCGCTCGCTCTCGCGCTCGCTGCTCGCTCGTCGCTCCGGCGCTCGCTCGCTCGCTCTGCTCTCGCTCGCTCGGCAGCTCGCTCGCTCCTCGCTCGCCTCTGCGCTCGCTCGCTCCTCTGCGACTCGCTCGCTCGCTCTGCCGCTCCGGCGCTCCTCGGCGCTCGCTCGCTCGCTCGCTCGCTCGCCTCCCTCGCTGCTCGGCGTACCATAGATCGATAGGCTAATCAGCTCTTCCACGATAGATCGCTCAGCTCTGACTAGATAGCTCGGAACATGTAGTACTCCTCATCTTGCTCGGAGATGACCTGATACATCTTCAACATCCCACATCCATAGTTTGTCAAATGTTACGGATGTTCCGCTTCCTGGTGTCTTGGAGTTTGGTGGGCCTGACACACTTTGTAGAAATCTATTTGAGCGTTCTGCCCTCCTATTGTTGGCCTCTGGGAGCTGCAGGCCTCGTCCTGTGTGAGTGAGCGCTGCCTGCAGGACATTCCTGTCCCGACACATCACAACGGATCTTTCAGCTCTGTAAAGACAAGAAATACAGAAGAGTAGACTGTGTGCGATCGGACATCGTAGTGTCGTGTAAGCTATGGGCGCGCTATTCCCTTCTAGACGTAAATAGACATTTTCCTCCTCCAGGCTGTGCTGCGGCGCGTCACACTGTGACGACACGGACACATTGTCAGACTTGATGATTGTAGATCCCTCCCTATCTCAACTCATGAAACTCACATTTCATCATCGTCATCAACAACACTAAAGGAGCAACATGCAGGTATCTCCTCATCAAGATCCCTACATCTCCTCCGCTCCTTACCACATGGAGATAGAAACCTGTCCTAGGGCGGCGGACACAAGGGTTACCAGACCGTGCAGGACCGGACATTTGAGAACCATTCAGTGTCCCTCCTCCAAGATACAATAGAGGATGGACAAGCTGAGATATAAAGGTTCTTATGAGTGGTCCTCATACTGTACGGAGCCCTACCTATCAAACCCAGTGACCCAAGTGTAACCTCCCCATTTCCATGGGTAGAGGGAGCGATATATAAGGTTCTGTATGATGTGGTCCATACTGTAGAGGAGCCACCGCCATCCCTGACATGATGGAACACAAGGTCAATCAGAAAACCAGCGACCCAATTGTACCTCCATGTCGCTATTGGTGAGGGGCTGATATACCGTTTCTGTATACTGTGGTCCTCATACGGTAGAGGAGCCCACCGACCATCCCTGACATTGATTGGACACAAGGTCATCATGAACCAGCGCCCATTGTAAAACTCCATGTCCCTATGGGTAGAGGGACGAGATATAAGGTTCGTAGATGTGGTCCTCATACTATAAGGACCACTGAACCATCTGAACCCACGCCCCAAATGTACGCCCACCATGCCCCACCTATAAAAAAGCAGGAAGAAGCTAGGTAGAAGGTCCTGCCTGAACCCGGAGCACTTCTCTACACTCCTCGGCTTGTCGTGGCCTGAAGAAACATATTACAACTGTGAGGGTCAAAGGAGTTTATCATGTCGTCCCCTGGTTTGTCTGTGACCTGGAGGGAACACCTTCATCCCATGGAAAAGATTGGAAATGGAGGCACTGAACCAACATCCATGGAAGTGTGGAGTAGGCCCAACAAACATTCCTTGATCTCAGCTCCTGGTAGGGCAGATAGGAACCCAGATATACACTCGCGTACCAACGATTGTGATGCCCACTAGGATTAATGGAGGTGGTGGACATGATGCACCCACCACTTCCCCCTCATCCAGGTAGAGGAAGCTGGATACATGGTCATGTGTTTGGATGGTCTTCACCCTGGAGAGGTTCTTCATCTCCCATTGTCCATCTGTGACTTGTAGGGATCACTGTTGTCACCTGAGGACCAGGTGTAAGCCTCCCATCTCCTTGTATTCCGCCTTCCCAGAGCAGATCATGGATGGTTTGATGGTTTGTTTCTTCTTATACGTTGAACTACTAAGTTATGGAGCACAAGAAAAAGTTTTCAAAAGAACATCCTGACGTTCATAGTATGTGGAACCCCAATTGTCCTATTCCTCAATCAGGCCTCTATACCCCCACATCTCCCGTTAATGCCGGCTATTGCTTCTGTATGATGCACCCACAACGGTCCTTAGCCATCAAAATCCAAGAATAGTTGCCCCCCCCCCCCCCTCCCTCTTCCAGGGAGGCACTACCCACGGAGCCCCCACATCCTGCACGGTTGTTGTGTATCCGCATCCGCTGTATGGATAGTTTATTTGAAGTTGGTCCTCATCGTGGCGATGTCTTAATTGGGAGACAATTGGCTCGTTAGTGGCGAGCGGCCGATCCAGCGGGCATAATTAGCGATGCGCAGACTAGGCTTGCAGGAGCGTCCAGGATAGCACTTATGGTCTTTTTCTGCCGCAGCATCAAAAAATGAGCTTGTCTATTTGTTTAGTCATTGGCTCCATTGATCAAGATAAAGTCCAGATAATGTATCACATCGAAGCCAGGAACTGCACAGCAAGCAGAATATTGAGTAGTGTCAGCGTCTGGGGTATAATACTGGAATGCAACCTCAGGATCACGTACAGATCAGTCCTGGTCAGGTATGTACAGTGTCCTGCACCCAGCAGCAAATAGTGAGTGCAGCTCCTGGAGTATAATACAGATGTAACTCGGATCAGTTTACAGATAAGAATGTCCATGTTGTACAACAGTGACTACTGCACCGGCAGCAGAATATTGAGTGGCAGCTCTGGAGTATAATACGATATAACTCGGATCGTACACAGGGATAATGTAATGTCATGTATATACACAACATGACTGCACCAGCAGCAACTAGTGGCGTGCGCCTCTGGGGTAGAAGACAGGATGTAACTCATGATCAGTACAGGATAATAAGCCATGTATGTCACAGTGTGCACCATCAGCAGAAATTGAGTGCAGCTCTGGAGTATAATACAGGCTGTAACTCAGGATCAGTACAGCATAAGTAATGTCTGATGTACACAGTGACTGCACCACTCAGATAGTGATGCAGCTCTGGGGTATAATCGGATATAACTCAGGACATTACAGGATAAGTAATGGTCTGTATGTACACAGGACTGCACCACACAGAATAGTGAGTGTCAGCTCTGTGCGATAATACAGGATGTAACTTAGGATCAACAGGATAGTATGGTCATTTATGTACACAGTGCGCCACCAGCAGCAGAAATAGTGGTGCAGCTCTGGGGTATAACGACAGGCCTGTAAACTCAGGATCATTACAGATAAGTAATGTCATGTAGTCCACATTGACTGCAAGCCAGCAGCAGAATGTGAAGTGCAGCTCTGAGTATAATACGGAATGTAACTCAGGATCAAGTTACAGGATAAATGTCATGTATGTACACAGTGACTGCCACCAGCAGCCAATAGGAGGTTCAGCTCTGGGGTATAATCCCGATGTTACACCTCAGGATCCGTACAGGTAAGTAATTCTGTATGTACACAGTGGACTGCACCACATCACAGACAGTGATGGCAGCTCCTGGTATAATACAGGATGTAACTCAGATCAGTACAGGGATAAAGTAAATGTCCATGTATGTACCGCATTGACTGCCCAGCAGCAGATAGTGAGTGCAGCTCTGGATGACCAATACAGGATGTAATCAGGATCAGTACAGTATAAGTAATGTCATGTATGTACAGTGACTACTGCACCAGCAGCAGAATAGTGAGTCGCAAGCTCTGGAGTATAATACGGATGTAATCAGGATCAGTACACATGATAAGTAATATGTCATTTATGTACACGTGACTGCACACAGCAGAATAGTGAGTGCAGCTCTGGGTGTATAATAACAAGGATGTACTCAGGATCAGTACAGGATAAGTGAATGTCAGTTGTACACAGTGACGCACCAGCACAAATAGTGATTTCAGCTCTGGTGTATAATTACATTCTGTAACTCATGTCAGTATCAGGATAAAAGTCATGTTGTTACACGTGACTGCACCAGCTCAAGCAATATTGAGTGCACTTCTGGATATAATACAGATGTAACTCAGTACAGTGACACAGGAGAAGTAATTGCATGTATGTAGCAACAGTTCCTGCACAAGCAGCAGAATGTTAGTGCAAGCTCTTGGGGTATAAATACGATATTCTCAGGACAGTACAGGATATAATGTCATGTATGTACAGTGACTGCAAACCAGCAGCAAGAATCGTGAGTGCAAGCTCTGGAGTATAATACGGAGTAAACTAAGGATCATAAGGATAAGTAATGTCATGTATGTACACAGTGCATTGTGCACCACACAGAATAGTGAGTTGCACGTGCAAGTGCATTGCAAGCTCTGGGGTATAATAAATACAGATGTAACTCAGATCAGTAAACAGGGTAAGTAATGTCATGTATGTACAACAGTGACTGGCAACCAGCAGCAGCATCAACTACCAAGAACAGAATATTAGTGCAACAGCTCTGGGTTATAATAAATACAACAAGGGATGTAACTGTCACGGATCAAGTACAGGATACGTACTCGTATACAATGAGCACCACGAACGGTCACGTATACAATGAGCACCACGAACGGTCACGTATACAATGAGCACCACCAATGGTCACGTATACAATGAGCACCACCAATGGTCACGTATACAATAAGCACCACCAATGGTCACGTATACAATGAGCACCACCAATGGTCACGTATACAATGAGCACCACCAATGGTCACGTATACAATGAGCACCACCAATGGTCACTTTTCCAATTGTTGTGTCCGGTCACCAACGTCCCTGGACCGTGCAGCATCGCTGTGGGTAGTTGTCGTATTCGTAGGTTATAAATCATTTTGGGGTGAAGACTTTGTGACTTGGTGGCCACGAGTAGTTGGTTGGTTATATAGGATTATGTATATATATTGACCATTGTTGTGGCTCATTGTCTCCGTGACATTGTTGTGCCTCATTATATAAAAACTTGGCATTGTTGTTGCTCATTTGTATAACGTGACCATTGGTGGTGCTCTTTGTATAAACGTGACCATTGGTGGTGCTCAGTTTATACTGCCTTGGTTGCTCATTGAGACAACGACTGGTGGTTGCTCATTGATCGGACTTGGCCATTGTATCGTGACCATTGGTGGTGCTCTTGAATACGTGACCATTGGTGGGGCTCATGTATACGTGACCATTGGTGGTGCTTCATTGAGCGTACAGGGTGTATTTATCGGCATTGTGGTGCCATTGTATACGTGACCATTGGTGGTGTCTCATTGTATACGTGACCATTGGTGGTGCTCATTGTATATCGTTAATGTTTATCTACCATTGTGGTGCTCATTGATACGTGCTTGGGTCCATTGTTACGGACTTGTGCTCATTGTTAACGTTACCATGGTGGTGCTCATTGTATACGTGACCATTGGTTGGTGCTCATTGTAACGTTGACCATTGGTGGTGCTCATTGTATACGTGACCAGTTGGTGGCTCTGTCTACGTGACCATTGTGGTCTTTTGTTCTGACCATTGTCATTGTATCTCAGGGCTTTGTATCTGACATTCTTGGTGCTCATTTATACGTGAAGCCATTTCGTGGTGCCATTGTTATACTGACCCACATTCGTGGTGCTCATTGTATACGTGACCATTCGTGGTGCTCTAGCTGTTACGTGACCAGTCGTAGGTGCTCATCGTATACTGACATCGGTGCCATCTACTTGATTCGTGGCTCATTGTTATACGTGCCATGTCCTGGTGCTCATCGTATACGGCCATTCGTGGTCTGTTTCTCATGTTATAGTGACCAATTCCTGGTCTCATCTTTAGATTGTAGCATCTTTGTAGACAAAGTCTCATCTGCCAAAATAGTCAACACAAGACTTTAGAACTTTAAACGGAACGCCTACCATACCATTCAAATGGCAGTGTAGCTTAAAATACCGAGCACCAGGCTCAGGTGACCATGGTGAGCTGGTGCACGTGCTTACTTTCGTTAGTGTTAGTAAACGGACGTGGTAACGCGTTTTAACACTTTTTAAACTTTAAGCAGAAGATCGTTCGTCGCTATTTCCTATGTGGTCGCACACAAGCCTTTCTCTCTAAAGTTTAAAAAAGTGTTAAACCGCGATACCCTGGTTCATAACACTAACATAAGTAAGTACCGGCACACTCACCCTGTGCTCACCCTGTAGCTGGGTGCTCGTAATTTACAAGCTTACCCCTGCCCATTTTGAAATGGTAGGTTTCCTTAATACGGTATCTTTTTTCTAAACCTTTATTCATGTTGGGCGCTAGCTATGTGTATAAATTATGGTGGACGGTGAGGTTATGGAGGAGGGACAGAAGGGTCTGGAAGAGGAGGAACAGAGGGGTCGGAAGAGAGGAGGACAGAGGGGGTCTGGAAGAGGAGGGGCAGAGGGGTCTGGAAAGAGGAGTTAGGACAGAGGGTTCTTGATAGAGGAGGAGGCCGAGGGGTCTGGAGGAGGAGGATGACAGAGGGGTCTGGAGAGGTAGAGGACAGAGGGGTGGGAAGAGGAGGAGGACAGAGGGGGTCCTGGAGTGAGGCAGGAACAGATGGGTCTGGAGGGGAGGAGGACAGAAGGGGTCTGGATGAGAGGAGACATGAGGGGGTCTGGAGTAGGAGGAGGCAGGGTCGAGAGGAGGAACAGTCTGGAGGATGAGGACAGAGACTGATAGGATGGATGACGCTGGAGGAGGAGGAGGACAGGGCGCCTGGAGGAGGCGGAGGACAGAGGAGCCTGGAGGAGGAGGAGGCCAGAGGAGCCTGGAGGAGAGGAAGGACACAGAGGCCTTGGAGAGGATGGGACAGAGGAGCCCGAGGAGGAGGATGGACAGAGGAGCCCTGGGGAGTGAGGAGGACAAGGACTCCTGGAGGAGGGAGGAGGGGACAGAGGAGCCTTGGAAGGAGGAGGAGGACAATGAGCCCTGGAGGAGAGGAGGACAGAGGGAGCCTGGAGGATGAGGAGGACAGGGATCCCTGTAAGGAGAGGAGGACAGAGGAGCCGTGAGGAGGAGCAGAGGAACAAGAGGGTCGAGGAGGAGGAGGAGGATGGACATGGATCGGAGACAGGAGTACAGAGGGCTGGGGGAGAGAGAGAGGACAGAGGAGTCTGAGGAGGATGTAGGACAAGGAGCTGGTGGTTATGAGGACAGAGAGCCGGAGGAGGAGGGACATGGACTGAGGAGGAGAGACACGAGGAGCCTGAGGGAATGGCAGGACGGACGAGAGGAGACGGACCTGGAGGAGAGCGAAGGACCAGTGGAGTCTGG
Source organism: Engystomops pustulosus (assembly GCA_019512145.1). Classification (NCBI taxonomy): domain Eukaryota; kingdom Metazoa; phylum Chordata; class Amphibia; order Anura; family Leptodactylidae; genus Engystomops; species Engystomops pustulosus. The sequence continues at coordinate 52,505 of WNYA01000374.1, forward strand.
AGGAGGAGGAGGACAGAGGCGTCTGGCGGAGGAGAGGACACGAGAGCCTGGAGGAGACGAGGACTGGCGAGAGGAGACAAGGGTCTGGAGGAGAGGGACAGGAGGATGACAGAGGGTGCTGGGGGTGTGAGACAAGGTTGAGAGGAGGACAGAGGGTCCTGGAGGAGGAGGAGGAGTCAGAGGACCTGAGGAGGACAAGGAGTCTCTGGGAGGATGGGAGAGCGGGAGGAGAGGACAGATGGTTCTGGAGGAGGAGGAGGGGTTATGGAGGAGGAGGACAGAGGTAGTCGGGAGGAGAGGAGGACAGAGGTTGAGGGCTGGGCAGGAGCGAGAGGAACAGAGGAGTCTGAGGATGAGGAAGGGGGCTAGGATATGTGAGCGAGGAGCCTGGAGTCGGAGGGAGGAGGACAGAGAGCCTGGGGAGGAGGCGGAGTGAGGAGGAGGAAATGAGCCCTGGAAGGAGGAACAGGCTGGGAGGAGGAGGACTGGAGGAGGAGGCAGAGGAGCCTGGAGTGGAGAGGACGGGAGCTGAGAGAGGAGGACAGAGGAGTGGGAGAAGAAGGGAGAGGGATTGATGAGGATGATGGAGAGGATGGCTGGCAGGGGGGAGACGATAAGAAGAGTCTGAGGAGGAGGACAGAGGAGGTCTCGTATGGAGGAGGAAGGTGGAGTGAGAGGACAGGTGCGAGGGAGAGGAGTGTTGGGGGAGGGCTACCCAGGGGAGAGCTTGGATAGCGTGTCCCTCTGGTACGTTCACGGAGATTACAGAGGAGCCTGGAGAGAAGAGTCTGAGGGAAAGAGATTCTGAGGAGGAGTACGAGAGTCGACAGAAAGGAAGAATCTGGAGGAGGGAAGGGGTCTGATGGAGGACAGAGGAGTCTGGAGGAGGAGTGACAGAGGAGTCTGTGAGAGTGATGAAGGGGGTGAGAGTGACATGAAGAGTCGTTGAGGAGGAGGAGGGTCGAGGAGTGGATTCTAGATCCTGGATGTCTAGTATCAACGCCAAGACCTGCATCCGACGAGTGAGGATGCAAGCAGGGGCTGGAGCCCATTGGGGAGGCCGGAGGTCGGTCTGTGCCCAGAGACGACTGGCGAATCGGGGGCGGGGAAAACGCGGCAGGAGAGGTGAACGCCACTACGGACATTCCGGGGGGGGCCTTGGGCACGAGGACGAGCCCAGGTCAAGAGCGCAGGGTGAAGCCCAACAGCGTTTACGAGGGTCACCAACGCCCCGGAGGCGGCGGGTGCGAGACACAAGCGGGATCAAACTGCGATCCACAGGAAGCTACGACTAAAGCGTCCAATGGGCTTTACAGAGCGCGAACGTGCATGCCGCAACAAAAATCATTGTCAGGGAGTCAGGGCTGTAACATCGGAAGGATGGCGGTTCAGCAGGTGAGAGCCCTGAGCTGGGTTTTGCAGTCGATACTGTAGTAGATTGGCTGTCAATCCTGGGTGCATGTGCTGAGCATGGGGTGTGCCCTAGAGGCTGGATTCATCGTCGACTGGTGATTAGGCAGAGGTAGTTTGGGTGGGGCAGATCGTCTGAGTTGAAGCATAGTAGTCTGGAGGGGAAGTGAGACATGCAGTCTGGAGGGATGAGCATGTAGGTATTCTGAGCGGCAGGGAGGTCTTCCTCATTAGTTCTGATTGCGAATGGGATAGAGAGGTCTAGAGGGGAGCAGAGTGCGTATCATGTAGACAGAGGTCTGAGGGTTTAGTGGACGGACAGCAGGTTGGAGGGCAGATCTGGTGGGAGAGATTGCAGATGGGTCTGGGAGGGCAGAGGTCCTTGGAGGGAGTCAGAAGTCCTGTGAGGAATCAGAAAGGCATATGCATCCCCTGAGAGGACCTTGAAGCATGCAATCTGGAGGAACGGCAGCAAGGTCTGAGACAGGTTGAGTCCACGTGTTAGGCGACACAGTTTCGGGTGCGATGTGGGCAACGGATAAGAGTCTGATAATGCTTCATAAGCACAAGGACATGCTAGCATAAATCATGCAGGAGATGTAACAGCGGCGTTATGCTATAGGGGATCACGTGTGAGTCATGAGGCTGCAGAGTCTTCTCTGATTGTCCTGGGGATATGGTCAGTAGTGGCTCAATCAGTGGAGGGAGACAGCAGGCCTGAGCATGTGAGTCCATGAGGCTGAGAGTTCATCTTCTGATTGTCAGGTATATGACCAGTATCGCACTGGCAATCAAGTGAGAGACTTGCAGCCTTGAGCATGTTGACTAGTCTCATAGAGCCTGCAAGCTTCTTCCTATTGAATCGTGGATATGAGCATTCGCTGACCAATCAGTTGGAGTGAGATCAGCAGATTGAGCATGTGATCCATGAGGCTGCAGAGTCTTCTCTATTGTTCAGGGGATATGGTCAGTAAGGCTGCAATCAGTGTAGAGGGCACTGCCTTGAAGCAGTGAGTCCCATTAGGCTGCAGAGTCGTTCGTCTGATTGTCCAGTGGGATAATGGTCAGTAGTGGCTGCAATCCAGCAGGATAACGCGGCATGCGCATGTGAGTCCATGAGCTGGCAGAGTCTTCTCTATTTCTGGGGATGTGGTCATAGTTGTGCAATCACGTGAGGGAGACTACAGGCACTGTGAAGCTATGCTGAAGTCCCCGATTGAGTATATAACATATCCTGAAAGGATAGACTCTGAGTCATGCCCGCTCAGGGAGTTCCCACGATTGCGCACGCTGCATACCATCTCCTGACATCAGGGTGAGCCAGAATCATGGATCCAGAGGCGAGGTCCTTGATCAGGGAGGCATAGGACTCATAGAGGCTAGCGAGAAGTATCATGGGCTGAGGTTCCGCTGTGGTTCAGGGATTGCTAGTCAACAGAGGGACCGCATGAGCAGTGAGCCGAGTGCAATCTTCCATGCAGGATATGTCGTAGTGTCAGGAGACTGCTGAGCCTCCTGAGCTCAATCTCCAGGTAACACTGCATCGCTCCTCGCTTTACCCCTACCTGCCGCATCTGTTTTTCTGTATACGCTGTTGTCAGATGGTACGGATTCTGGTACTGCTCTAAGGAGAGGGGGCGGGCTGCCGCCCCTGTGTCCCTACATTCACTAGTACGTGATGGCCCCTAGTAGTCTGGTCACTGTCTTTCCATAGTAAATGACAGGTCTCATCACTAGAGTCTGGTTGTATTCATGAGCACAGCACTAACCCTACCCACCTCCCAGACAGGACGCCCACACTAAGTGTCTACAGGAAAAAATGTTACAGTGGTCTCGCTGCAAGAAAGCCCCCATTAACCAATCAGATTCCAAAAAGTATAATAAAGCTAAAATACCTATGGTGATGATAATTGAGATAGAGGCGGCACATCCGGATCCAAACAATAAGATGCAGGGGTGAGATTATTTCAGTGCAATATTTTGGTTTGATAAAGCTGGTAATGCACCAAGGTAATCCTCACCCCTCAGCTGATTTTTTGTGATCGGATGTGACGCCTCCTAACTTGGAATACACAGACTGAAATGATACATGTGGGATAGATAGGAGTATAGATGTATAGATAGATAGCATGTCGAGCTCTAGATAGATGGAGATCATAGGAGATCGCTATAGGCTTGCTCATAGGAGACTATATGGAGGATAGATAGAATAGATGGCCGTCTAGACTGACTAAGTGGGATCGATAGATAGGAGTACTAGATGAATCCTCGCTCGCCTCGCTCCTCGGCGCTCGTCGCCTTCGGCCGTCTGCTCGCTCGCTCGCTCGATCGCTCGCGCTCGCTCGCTCGCTCGCTCGGCTCTCGCTCGCCGCTCGCCAGCTCGCGCCTCACGCTCGCTCCGGCTCCTCCGCTCGCCGCTCGCTCGCTCGACTCTCGCTCGGCAGTGCTCGCAGCTACGCTCGGCGCTCCGCTCGCTCGCGCTCAGCTCGGCCTCTCTCAGCTGCGCTCGCTCGCCTCGCTCGCGCTCGCTCGCTCGCCGCTCGCTGCTCTCGGCTAGCTCGCTCGCTCGTGCCTCCGGCGCTCGCATCGCTCGCTCGCTCCCTCGCTTTGCAGCTCCTCGCTCCTCGCTCGCTCGCGCTCGCTCGCTCCTCTCGCCTCGCTACGCTCGCTCTGCCGCTCGCGGCGCTCCTCGCCGATCGCTCGCTGCTCGCTCGTGCGCTCCCGCTCGCTCTGTCCTCCCCTCGCCTCGCTCGGGCGTCCGTGCCAGATCGTGGCGTGATCAGCTCGTTCCCTAGATCGCTCAGCTCTCTTCCATGTGTCCCTCATTTGCTCGGAGCTGACCTCTATAATCTTACGATCCCACATCCATAAGTTTGTCAATGTTACGGAATGTTCCGCTTCCTGGTGCTGGAGTTTGGGGCCTGACAAACTTTTGTAGGAGAATCTATGTGAGCGTTCTGCCCTCTAGTGTTGGGCCTGGGAGCTGCAGGCCTCGTACCTGTGTGAGTGAGCGCTGCCTGCGGACTTCCTCTGTCCGACACATCACAACGGATCTTTCAGCCTGTAAAAGACATGAAACGAAGAGGGTGAGACTGTGGTGCGATTCGGACATCGTAGTGTCGTGTAGACTATGGGCCGCTATTACCCTTCTAGAAGTAATAGACATTTCCTCCAGGCTGTGCTGCGCTGTCACACTGTGACGACACGGACACATTGTCAGACTGATGATCCGTAGATCCCTCCATATTCTCAACTCATGAAACTCACATTTCATCATCGTCATCAACAACACTAGAACGGACAAAGAGGTATCTCCTCATACAGATCCCTACATCTCCGCTCCTTACCACATGGAGATATAAACCTGTCCTAGTGCGGAACACAAGGAGTTACCAGACTGGGCAGGACCGGGACATTGACAAGACCTTCAGTGTCCTCCTCCAAGATACAAGAGGATGGAGCAAGCTGAGATATAAGGTTCTTAGTGAGTGGTCCTCATACTTACATGGGCCCTACTATCGCAGAACCAGTGACCCAGTGTAACCTCCCATGTTCCTATTGTAGAGGGAGCGATATAAAGGTTCTGTATGATTGTGGTCCATACTGTAGAGGAGCCACCGACCATCCCTGACATGGAGTGGACCACAGGTCAATCATGAAACCAGCACCCAAGTTGTACCTCCATTTCGCTAATGGTAGAGGGAGCTTGAGATAAGTTCCTTCTGTATGACTGTGGTCCTCATAACTGGTAGAGGAGCCACCACCGCCCATCCCTGACATGGATTGGGACACAAGGTCTATCAGACCAGCGCCCATGTAACGTCCATTGTCCCTATGGGTAGAGGGAGCTGAGAGATATCAGGTTCTGTAGATGTGGTCCTCATACTAATAGAAGGACCACTGCACCATCTGAACCCCACGCCCCACAATGTAACCCCACCATGCCCCACCATATAAACGCAGGAAAAAGCTAGGTAGAGGTCCTGCCTGACACCGGAGAACTTCTCTAACTCCTCGCTTGTCTGTGGCCTGGAAGAAACAATATTATCAACTGTGAGGGTCAAAGGAAGATTTATCATGTTCGTTCCCCTGGTTTGTCTGTGACATGGAGGGAACACCTTCACCATGGAAAAGATGTGGAATGAGGCACTGACCAACTCCATGGAAGTGTGGAGTAGACCCAACAAACTCCGTTATCTCACCAGCTCCGGTAGGGCGAGGAACACCAGATATACACTCGCGTAACCCAACGATTGTGATGCCCACTAGGATTAAGGAGGTGGTGGACATGATGCACCCACCAACTTCCCCCTCATCCAGGTAGAGGAAGCTGAATACATGGTCAGTGTTTGGATTGGGCTTCACCCTGGAGAGGTTTCTTCAGCTCTCCCATTTGTCCATCTGTGACTTGGAGGGATCACTGTTGTCATCCTGCAGGACCAGGTGTAGCCTCCCATCTCCTTGTTTCAGCCTTCCCAGAGCAGATCATGGATGGTTTGATGTTTGTGTCTTCTTATCACGTTAACTAACTAGTATGGAGACAACAAGAACAAGTTTCAAGACCATCCTGACGTTCAATAGTATGTGAACCCCAATTGTCCTATCCCTCAATCCAGGCCTTAGTACCCCACACATCTTCCCGTTATGCCGGCTATTGCTTCATGTAGAGCCCACAACGGTCACTTAGCCATCAAAATCCAAAATAGGTGCCCCCCCCACCTATCTTCCAGGGAGGCACTACCCCAGGAGCCCCCACATCCTGCACGTTTTCGTGTAGCATCCGTGTAGGATAGTTTTATTTGAAGTTGGTCCTCATCATGGCAGATGTCTTATATTGGGAGACGATTGACGCTCGTTAGTGGCGAGCAGGCCGACCATGCGGATAATTAAGCGATCGCAGACTAGGCGTGGCATGAGCGCCAGGATAGCACGTTAGTGGTCTTTTTCTTGCCGCAGCATCAAAATGAGCTTGTCTATTTGTTATAATCATTGGCTCCATTGATCAGATAAAGTCCAGAATAATGTCTCACTATCGAAGCCAGGAACTGCACCGCAGCGAATATGAGTGGCAGCTCTTGGGGTATATCTGGAATGCAACCTCGATCACACAGATCAGTCTGGTCATGGTATGTACAGGTGACCTGCACCCAGCAGCAAATAGTGAGCTGCAGCATCCTGGAGTATAAATACAGATGTAACTCGATCGTACAGATAATGAATGTCCATGTTGTACACCAGTGGACTCGCAAAACCGGCAGCAGAATAGTGAGTGGCAGCTCTGGAGCATAATTACAGATATAACTCGGTATCGTACACAGGGATAAGTAATGTCATGTATCATACACAGTGACTGCATGCACCAGCAGCAGCACCGTATACAATGAGCACCACGAATGGGCACGTATACAATGAGCACCACCAATGGGCACGTATACAATGAGCACCACCAATGGGCACGTATACAATGAGCACCACCAATGGTCACGTATACAATGAGCACCACCAATGGTCACGTATACAATGAGCACCACCAATGGGCACGTATACAATGAGCACCACCAATGGGCACATATACAATGAGCACCACCAATGGTCACGTATACAATGAGTACCACCAATGGTCACGTATACAATGAGCACCAGGAATGGTCACGTATACAATGAGCACCAGGAATGGTCACGTATACAATGAGCACCACAAATGGTCACGTATACAATGAGCACCAGGAATGGTCACGTATACGATGAGCACCAGGAATGGTCACGTATACGATGAGCACCAGGAATGGTCACGTATACGATGAGCACCACGAATGGTCACGTATACAATGTCCAAAGTCTTCACCCCTTCCCCCCAAAATGATTTATAACCTACGAATACTGACAACGACCCACGCGATGCGGCACGGTCCAGAGTCGTTGGTGATCGGACCAACAATTGGAAAATGACCATTCCTTCTGGTGCTCATATGGAATTGGTGTCATTGTACGTGACCATTGGTGGTGCTCATTGTATACGTGACCCATTGTGGTGCTATTGTATACGTGACCACTGGGGGTGCTTATTGTTCGATGACCATTGGTGTGCCATTGTATACGTGACCAGGTCGGTGCTCAGTTGTATACGGTGACCGTTCGTGGTTGCTCATTGTAAACTGAACCGTTTCGTGGTGCTCATTGTATACTACCCTTGTTGCGTCTGTTGGCTATCTGGTATCTTGACGTTCGTGATGGTGCTCATTGTATACGTGACTCGATGTCCGTGGTCCATTGTATACGTGACCATTGGTGGTCGCCAGATTGTATCGTGACCGCATTGGTGGTGCTCATTGTATATACGTGGACCATTGGTGTTGCTCATTGTGAATACGTGACCATTGGTGGTCTCATTGTATACGTGACCATGGTGGTGCTTCATTGTATACGTGACCATTGGTGGCTGTCTCATTGTATACTGTGACCTTGGTGGTGCTCATTGTATACGTGACCATTGTGGTCTGCTCATTGATACGTACCATTGGTGGTGCTCCTTGTATACTTGACCATTGGTGGTGGCTCATTGTCTACTACTTGTGGCCTCATTTTACTTGGCATTGTTGGCTCATTTGTAGACGTGAACACCCATTGGTGGTTCGCTCATTGTATAACGTGACCATTGGTGGTGCTCAGTGTAACGTGACCATGGTGGTGCTCATTGGATAGCGTGAACCATGGTGGGGTCTACATTGGTGGTATTATACGTGACCATTGGTGGTGCTATGGCGTTGACATGGTGGCATTTAATACGGACCATTGTGGTGCCATTGTATACGTGACCATTGGTGGTGCATGTTCTCATTGGTGTTCAACGTGACCATTGTGGTGCTCATTGTATATCCGTAGCCATTGTTGTGCTCATTGTATAACCTGTGGTGCCATTTAGTGACCTGGTGTCTATTGTATACGTGCCATTGGTTGTGCTCATTGTGTAACGTTGACCATGTGGTGGTGCTCATTGTATACGTGACCATGTGGTGCTCATGTATCGTGACCCATTGTGGTGCTCATTATACTTGACCATTGCTTGTGCTCTTGTTCACGTGACCATTGGGTGCATTGTTAATACGTACATTGTTGTCATTGTATGACGTGTACCATTGTACTGCCATTGGGTGCTCTGCGTTATACGTGACCATGTCTTGGATGGCTCATCATACGTACTCGTGCAGACTGACCCACCATTCGTTGTGCTCATTGTATACGTGACCATTGTTCCTATGTCGTACCATTCGGGTGCTCATCGTATACGTCTCCATTCGTGGTCTCATGTATCTTGACTTGTGGCTCTTGTATAACGGACTCGTGATATACGGTACCATGTGGTGCTCATTTAGTGCTCATCTTTATAGATTGTAGCTCTTTTGGATCAAGTTCCATTGCGCAAAATGCAACCTAGACTTTAGAACTTTAAAGGAACACCTACCATTCCATTCAATGGGTCAGGGTAAGCTTAAAATACCGAGCACCAGCTCAGGGTACTCATGTGTGAGCTGGTGCCGGTGCTTACTTTCGATTAGTGTTAGAAAACGTGGTAAGCGCGTTTTAACACTTTTTTAAACTTTAAGCAAAGATGCTGTCGCGCTATTTCCTATGTGGCTCGCACACAAGCCATTTCTTGCTCTAAAGTTTAAAAAAGTGTTAAACCGCGATACCCCGGTTCTAACACTAACGAATAAGTACCGGCACACTCACCCTGGCTCCACCTTGAGCTGGTGCCGTAATTTACACTTACCCCTGCCATCTTGAAATGGTAGGTTTCCTTTAATTGTACGGTATCTTTTTTTCTAAACCTTTTATCATGTTGGGCCAGGCTATGGTATAAATTATGGTGGACAGTGGAGGTATGGAGGAGGGAACGGGTGTCTGGAGAGAAGCGGAGGACAAGGGGTCGGAAGAGGAAGGAGGACAGAGGGGGTCTGGAAGAGGAGGTCGGACAGAGGGGTCTGAAAGAGGACAGGACAGAGGGTCTTGTGAGAGAGGAGGGGACCAGAGGGGTCTGTAGAGGAGGGACAGAGGGGTCTGGAAGAGTGAGAGGACAGAGGGGTCGGAAAGGAGGATGGACAGAGGGGTCATGGATGAGGACGGATGCAGATGGGTCTGGATGAGGGAGAGGACAGAAGGGGCTGGATGGAGAGGAGGACATGAGGGGTCTGGAGTGAGGAGGAGGCAGAGGGGTCCTGTAAGTGAGGAGGACAGAGGGGTCTGGAGGAGGAGGATAGGACGAGGGAGGATGCAGAGGCCTGGAGGAGGAGGAGGACAGAGAGCCTGGAGGAGGAGGAGGCAGAGGAGCCTGGAGGAGAGGAGGCCAACGGAGGCCTTGGAGGAGGAAGGACAGAGGGCCCGGAGGGAGAGAGACAGAGAGGAGCCTGAGGGATGTAGGAGGACATGACTCCCTGGAGGAGGGGCAGCCTGGAGAGATGAGACGGAGGAGAGACAGAGGGAGCCTGGAGGAGGAGGAGGCACAGAGATCCTGGTAAGGAGGAGGAGGACAGATTGAGCCCTGTGAGGAGGAGGAGGACAGAGGGTCCTGCGAGTGAAGGAGAGAGGTCTGAGGACAGAGGGGTCTGGGGAGAGGAGGAGGCAGAGGAAGCCGGGAGGAGGAATGAGGACAAGGAGTCTGGGGGAGGAGGAGGATGAGACAAGGACGAGAGAGGAGTACGTGTGAGCTGGGAGAGAGGACAGAGGAGTCCTGAGGAGAGTTGAAGGAGCCTGGGATTGAGCAGAGGAGCCTGGAGGAGAGGAGACCGGAGCTGGAGGAGGAGAGGGACGAGGACCTGGACGGAGAGATGGACAGAGAGCGGAGAGGAGGAGGACAGAGAGCCCTGGAGGAGAGGAGGACAGATGGGTCTGGAAGGAGAGGAGGACAGAGGGTCGGCTGGAGGAGGGAGGAGCCTGGAGGAGCAGAGGATCTCGAGGAGGAACAGAAGGAGTCTCTGGAGGAGGAGGGGAAGAGGATGCTGGGAGGGAGAGACAGGGACTGAGAGGGGCTAGGAGGAGGAGGTGGATCAGAGTCGAGGAGGAGGAGACAGAGGGTCTGGAGGAGGAGGAGGACAGAGGAGCCTGAGGATGAGACAAGGAGTCCTGGAGAGGAACAGGGAGCTGAGAGGGGCACATGAGGGGCTGCGAGGAGGAGGTATGTGAGGAGGACTAGGAGTCGGAGGAGAGGAGGACAGAGAGCGCTTGGGGAGGAGGAGGACAGAGGAGTCTGGGAGAGAGAAGGAGCCCGGAAGGACGAGGAAGACCTGGGAGGAGGAGGACAGAGAGGGCCGGGAGGAGAGGAGGACAAGGAGCCTGGAGGAGAGGGCGAGCTGAGGGAGGAGACAGAGGAGCCTGGAGGGGAGTGGGGGCAAGAATTCGGAAAGGAGGGGAGAAAAACGGCGATGGGAGGGATTATTGAGGGGGACGTGATGGTAGAGGATGGCTGGCAAGGGGGGGCGGGATAAGAAGAGTTGAAAAGGAGACAGAGGGGTCCGAGGGGAGGTGGGGGATGGACAGGGCGAGGGGGGGGGGGGGAGGTCAGGGGAAGTCTCTTGTGATTAGCGCTTCTTCCTCTTGCTTACGTTTTCTTACTGCGAATTCTTACAGAGGAGCCTGGATAAGAGGAAAGAGTCTGGAGAGGAAAGAGGATTCTGGAGGTGGAGGACAGGAGTATCGGGAGGGAGGAGGACAGAGGAGTCTGCGGAGGAGGATGACAGAGGAGTCTGGATGATGAGGATGACATATAGTCGTTGATTTGAGGAGGCCAGATGGATTCTTTAATTCCTGGAGTCTTTATATTCACACCGCCAAAGACCCCTGCACATCCGCACGTAGTGGGATGCAACATGGCCCCTCGGATGCCCTACTCTTTGGGCCCGGCCGGTTGGTCTGGTCTTCTTGCCCCCCCAAGCACCGTACTGGCGACAACCTCCGAGGCGGGGAAAACGCGCACGGAGAGGTGGAACCCCTCGGACATCCGCGGGGGGGCCGGGCACGGGACAGGTCCCCCGGTCAGCGCATGGGCCCCGAACAGCGGCGAGGGTGCACCGCGACGACGCCCCCCGGGAGCCCGCGCCGCGGGGCTGCGAGAACACCAGAACCGACCCGGGTGGACTCACTAACTCGCGGCACATCCAGCGGCGAAGCGTACCCGAACAAATAAAGCGCCACAATGGGCGAGGCGCGAACGCGCGCGCCAAAAAGGGCGAGGCGGGCGTCAGCGGGCGGTGAAGCAGGTGAGAGCCCTAGTGTTTTGCCCAGCGATCTTTGTTAGATTCTTTTCTCCTGGGTGCATTGTGCTTACGGAGGCTGTGCCCTAGAGGTCTGGATCTGTGCGGACTAGGTGAGTTAGGACAGAGGAGTCTGGAGTAGAGGGGACAGATGAGTCTGGAGGTTAGAAGGGACATAGTAGTCTGGAGGAGGAGAGGAGGAGAAATGAGGGATCTGGAGGGAGGAGACAGAAGGAAGTCTGGAGGGAGGGAGGGACAGGGGATCTTGAGGGCCTATAGTTCAGGTGTAGTTAGGGAGAGGACAGAGGAGGTGTTCTGGAGGAGGAGGAGGAAGGTCGTATAGAGAAGAGTGTCTGGCAGGGTTTTTAAGGGAGGACAAGAGGGTCTGGAGGAGGACAGAGGAGTCTGGAGGGGACGGGAAGAGGAGTTGGAGGATGGGAGTATGGAGAGGAGGACGAGGGTACGGAGGAGGGGAGTCGGGGTCTGGAGAGGAGGAGGACAGAAGGGGTCTGGAGGAGGACATCAGAAAGGCAACATGACATTTCCCCTGGAGGAGGACAACCTTAAGCATTACTCTGGAGACAGGACACAAAGAGTCTGAAAGTAGACGGAGGGGTTGGAAAGCACACAAGGGTTGTAAGGGACACACAAGTTTAGGGGTGCGCAAAGGGGAACAACGGATCAAAGAGTCTTGTAATTGCTTTTACTATAAAGCACAGTGCATGCTAGGCTTAATAAGATTCAATGCAGGAAGAATGCCTCAACGCGGCTGTTTAATCAGCAGAGTATAGCTGGAGATGCAGGCCATGAGCATGTGAGTCCATGAGCCTGCAGAGTTTCCTGATTGCGGGGATAGGAGCATTAGTAGTGTGCAATCAGTGGGTGGAGACGCAGGCATGAGCATGTGAGTCCATGAGGCTGAGATTCATCTTCTGATTGTCGAGGTATATGTTCAGTAAGTATGCACTGCAATCAGTGGAGGGAGACGCAGCATGAGCATGTTGAGTCCATAGGCTGCACAGCTCTTCTCTGATTGTCGTGGGATATGGTCAGTTACGGGACTGCAATCATGGAGGGGACGCAGCATTGAAGCAGTGAGTCCATGAGAGCTGCAGAGTCTTCATCTGTATTGTAGGGATATGGTCAGTAGTGGCTGCAATCAGTGGTAGGGAGACGCGCATTGAGAGCAGTGTAGTTCCATGTGGCTGAAGGAGTTTCTCTGATTGTCGTGCGATATGGTCAGTAGGGACTGCAATCAGTGGAGAAGCGGAATTGAGCATGGAGTCATGATGCCTGCAGAGCTTCTGCATTTCAGGGGATATGGTCAGTAGTTGGCTGCAATCAGTGGAGGGAGAACACAGGCCCTGGCATTGTGAAGTCCATAGTAAGAGTTTTTCCTGATTGCAGTCACTATGAACATATCCCCGTGACAATCGAGATAGACTCTGCAGCCCATGGACTCACATGCTCAGGCCTGAGTCTCCCTCCACTGATTGCACGCACTACTGAACATACTCCCTGACAATCAGTGAGGTGAGACGCAGCAATGAATGTGAGTCCATGAGGCGCAGAGTCTATACTGAGTGTCAGGGGATAGGCAGTAGGACTGCAATCATGGAGGGAGACTCAGGCTCTGAGCAAGTGAGTCCATGAGGCTGCAGGAGTTTCTCGCTGATGTTCAGGGGATCTGGTCAGTAGTGCTGCAATCAGCAGAGGGAGACTCGCAATGAGCATGTGAGTCCATTGAGGGCAGAGTCTTCTCTGATTGTCAGGGGGATATGCATAGGTGCTTGCAATCAGCGGGAGGAGCCTCGGCCTGAGTCCAATGACTGTAATGTCTCAATCTCCAAGGTAATGGCGGCACCGCAGAGACGTTCTCCTTTGACATCAGTAGGGACCCTAAGACTTGCCGGACAGGAGATCTGTTTGTTCTGTATTACAAGGCCCCTAATCAGTTCGTCCAGTGGATGGGTGACCCGGCATCTCAACTGTTGTCACTTCTGCTCTGACTGGGTATGAGGGGGATGCAGGGAGCGTTGCCCACCGTTGTCCCAACATTACATGAGTAGTGTGGCCCATAGTAGCTGGGTCCTTTCTTTCCATAGTAAATGACAGGTCTCATCACTAGAGTCTGGTTGTATTCATGAGCACAGCACTAACCCCCTCCTCTAACCCAGTCAGACGCCCCAACTAATGTTAAAGGAAGAAAGTATCAGTGTCTGCCAAGAAACCTTTACAACCAAATCAGATTCCAAAAGTATAATAAAAGCTAAAATCCTATTGGTTGATGAGAATGAGGATAAGAGGCGGCACATCCGGATCCAAACAATAAGATGCAGGGGTGAGATTATTTCAGTGCAATATTTTGGTTTGAAAAAGCTGGTAATGCACCAAAGTAATCTCACCCCTGCAGCTGATTTTTTGGATCTGGATGTGACGCCTCCTTAACTTGGATACACAGACATGAAATAGATACATGTGGGATAGATAGGAGATAGATAGATAGGAGATAGCGGATCGCTCGAACGCTCGGCCTAGATAGATCGGAGATCTGATAGGAGATCGCTTAGATAGGCGCTCTCTCGGCGCTCGCTCATAGGAGCTATATAGGATAGATGATTAGGCGCTCGCTCCTGGACTCGCTAGTCGGCGCTCCGCTAGATAGGAGCTCCTAGATGCTCGCTCGGCGCTCGCTCTCTCGGCGCTCGATCGCTCGCTCGCTCGGCTCTCGTCGCTCGCTCTGCGCTCGCGCTCGCTCGCTCGGGCTCGGCGCTCGCTCGCTCGCTCGCTCAGCTCGTCGCCTCAGCTCGCTCGCTTCCGGGCCTGCTCGCTCGCTCGACTCTTCGCTCGCATCGCTCGGCAGCTCGCATCGGCGCTCGCTCTCGCTCGCTCGGCGCTCGCTCGGCGCTCGCTCGCCTCGGCGCGTCGCTCGCTCGCTCTCGCGCTCGCTGCTCGCTCGTCGCTCCGGCGCTCGCTCGCTCGCTCTGCTCTCGCTCGCTCGGCAGCTCGCTCGCTCCTCGCTCGCCTCTGCGCTCGCTCGCTCCTCTGCGACTCGCTCGCTCGCTCTGCCGCTCCGGCGCTCCTCGGCGCTCGCTCGCTCGCTCGCTCGCTCGCCTCCCTCGCTGCTCGGCGTACCATAGATCGATAGGCTAATCAGCTCTTCCACGATAGATCGCTCAGCTCTGACTAGATAGCTCGGAACATGTAGTACTCCTCATCTTGCTCGGAGATGACCTGATACATCTTCAACATCCCACATCCATAGTTTGTCAAATGTTACGGATGTTCCGCTTCCTGGTGTCTTGGAGTTTGGTGGGCCTGACACACTTTGTAGAAATCTATTTGAGCGTTCTGCCCTCCTATTGTTGGCCTCTGGGAGCTGCAGGCCTCGTCCTGTGTGAGTGAGCGCTGCCTGCAGGACATTCCTGTCCCGACACATCACAACGGATCTTTCAGCTCTGTAAAGACAAGAAATACAGAAGAGTAGACTGTGTGCGATCGGACATCGTAGTGTCGTGTAAGCTATGGGCGCGCTATTCCCTTCTAGACGTAAATAGACATTTTCCTCCTCCAGGCTGTGCTGCGGCGCGTCACACTGTGACGACACGGACACATTGTCAGACTTGATGATTGTAGATCCCTCCCTATCTCAACTCATGAAACTCACATTTCATCATCGTCATCAACAACACTAAAGGAGCAACATGCAGGTATCTCCTCATCAAGATCCCTACATCTCCTCCGCTCCTTACCACATGGAGATAGAAACCTGTCCTAGGGCGGCGGACACAAGGGTTACCAGACCGTGCAGGACCGGACATTTGAGAACCATTCAGTGTCCCTCCTCCAAGATACAATAGAGGATGGACAAGCTGAGATATAAAGGTTCTTATGAGTGGTCCTCATACTGTACGGAGCCCTACCTATCAAACCCAGTGACCCAAGTGTAACCTCCCCATTTCCATGGGTAGAGGGAGCGATATATAAGGTTCTGTATGATGTGGTCCATACTGTAGAGGAGCCACCGCCATCCCTGACATGATGGAACACAAGGTCAATCAGAAAACCAGCGACCCAATTGTACCTCCATGTCGCTATTGGTGAGGGGCTGATATACCGTTTCTGTATACTGTGGTCCTCATACGGTAGAGGAGCCCACCGACCATCCCTGACATTGATTGGACACAAGGTCATCATGAACCAGCGCCCATTGTAAAACTCCATGTCCCTATGGGTAGAGGGACGAGATATAAGGTTCGTAGATGTGGTCCTCATACTATAAGGACCACTGAACCATCTGAACCCACGCCCCAAATGTACGCCCACCATGCCCCACCTATAAAAAAGCAGGAAGAAGCTAGGTAGAAGGTCCTGCCTGAACCCGGAGCACTTCTCTACACTCCTCGGCTTGTCGTGGCCTGAAGAAACATATTACAACTGTGAGGGTCAAAGGAGTTTATCATGTCGTCCCCTGGTTTGTCTGTGACCTGGAGGGAACACCTTCATCCCATGGAAAAGATTGGAAATGGAGGCACTGAACCAACATCCATGGAAGTGTGGAGTAGGCCCAACAAACATTCCTTGATCTCAGCTCCTGGTAGGGCAGATAGGAACCCAGATATACACTCGCGTACCAACGATTGTGATGCCCACTAGGATTAATGGAGGTGGTGGACATGATGCACCCACCACTTCCCCCTCATCCAGGTAGAGGAAGCTGGATACATGGTCATGTGTTTGGATGGTCTTCACCCTGGAGAGGTTCTTCATCTCCCATTGTCCATCTGTGACTTGTAGGGATCACTGTTGTCACCTGAGGACCAGGTGTAAGCCTCCCATCTCCTTGTATTCCGCCTTCCCAGAGCAGATCATGGATGGTTTGATGGTTTGTTTCTTCTTATACGTTGAACTACTAAGTTATGGAGCACAAGAAAAAGTTTTCAAAAGAACATCCTGACGTTCATAGTATGTGGAACCCCAATTGTCCTATTCCTCAATCAGGCCTCTATACCCCCACATCTCCCGTTAATGCCGGCTATTGCTTCTGTATGATGCACCCACAACGGTCCTTAGCCATCAAAATCCAAGAATAGTTGCCCCCCCCCCCCCCTCCCTCTTCCAGGGAGGCACTACCCACGGAGCCCCCACATCCTGCACGGTTGTTGTGTATCCGCATCCGCTGTATGGATAGTTTATTTGAAGTTGGTCCTCATCGTGGCGATGTCTTAATTGGGAGACAATTGGCTCGTTAGTGGCGAGCGGCCGATCCAGCGGGCATAATTAGCGATGCGCAGACTAGGCTTGCAGGAGCGTCCAGGATAGCACTTATGGTCTTTTTCTGCCGCAGCATCAAAAAATGAGCTTGTCTATTTGTTTAGTCATTGGCTCCATTGATCAAGATAAAGTCCAGATAATGTATCACATCGAAGCCAGGAACTGCACAGCAAGCAGAATATTGAGTAGTGTCAGCGTCTGGGGTATAATACTGGAATGCAACCTCAGGATCACGTACAGATCAGTCCTGGTCAGGTATGTACAGTGTCCTGCACCCAGCAGCAAATAGTGAGTGCAGCTCCTGGAGTATAATACAGATGTAACTCGGATCAGTTTACAGATAAGAATGTCCATGTTGTACAACAGTGACTACTGCACCGGCAGCAGAATATTGAGTGGCAGCTCTGGAGTATAATACGATATAACTCGGATCGTACACAGGGATAATGTAATGTCATGTATATACACAACATGACTGCACCAGCAGCAACTAGTGGCGTGCGCCTCTGGGGTAGAAGACAGGATGTAACTCATGATCAGTACAGGATAATAAGCCATGTATGTCACAGTGTGCACCATCAGCAGAAATTGAGTGCAGCTCTGGAGTATAATACAGGCTGTAACTCAGGATCAGTACAGCATAAGTAATGTCTGATGTACACAGTGACTGCACCACTCAGATAGTGATGCAGCTCTGGGGTATAATCGGATATAACTCAGGACATTACAGGATAAGTAATGGTCTGTATGTACACAGGACTGCACCACACAGAATAGTGAGTGTCAGCTCTGTGCGATAATACAGGATGTAACTTAGGATCAACAGGATAGTATGGTCATTTATGTACACAGTGCGCCACCAGCAGCAGAAATAGTGGTGCAGCTCTGGGGTATAACGACAGGCCTGTAAACTCAGGATCATTACAGATAAGTAATGTCATGTAGTCCACATTGACTGCAAGCCAGCAGCAGAATGTGAAGTGCAGCTCTGAGTATAATACGGAATGTAACTCAGGATCAAGTTACAGGATAAATGTCATGTATGTACACAGTGACTGCCACCAGCAGCCAATAGGAGGTTCAGCTCTGGGGTATAATCCCGATGTTACACCTCAGGATCCGTACAGGTAAGTAATTCTGTATGTACACAGTGGACTGCACCACATCACAGACAGTGATGGCAGCTCCTGGTATAATACAGGATGTAACTCAGATCAGTACAGGGATAAAGTAAATGTCCATGTATGTACCGCATTGACTGCCCAGCAGCAGATAGTGAGTGCAGCTCTGGATGACCAATACAGGATGTAATCAGGATCAGTACAGTATAAGTAATGTCATGTATGTACAGTGACTACTGCACCAGCAGCAGAATAGTGAGTCGCAAGCTCTGGAGTATAATACGGATGTAATCAGGATCAGTACACATGATAAGTAATATGTCATTTATGTACACGTGACTGCACACAGCAGAATAGTGAGTGCAGCTCTGGGTGTATAATAACAAGGATGTACTCAGGATCAGTACAGGATAAGTGAATGTCAGTTGTACACAGTGACGCACCAGCACAAATAGTGATTTCAGCTCTGGTGTATAATTACATTCTGTAACTCATGTCAGTATCAGGATAAAAGTCATGTTGTTACACGTGACTGCACCAGCTCAAGCAATATTGAGTGCACTTCTGGATATAATACAGATGTAACTCAGTACAGTGACACAGGAGAAGTAATTGCATGTATGTAGCAACAGTTCCTGCACAAGCAGCAGAATGTTAGTGCAAGCTCTTGGGGTATAAATACGATATTCTCAGGACAGTACAGGATATAATGTCATGTATGTACAGTGACTGCAAACCAGCAGCAAGAATCGTGAGTGCAAGCTCTGGAGTATAATACGGAGTAAACTAAGGATCATAAGGATAAGTAATGTCATGTATGTACACAGTGCATTGTGCACCACACAGAATAGTGAGTTGCACGTGCAAGTGCATTGCAAGCTCTGGGGTATAATAAATACAGATGTAACTCAGATCAGTAAACAGGGTAAGTAATGTCATGTATGTACAACAGTGACTGGCAACCAGCAGCAGCATCAACTACCAAGAACAGAATATTAGTGCAACAGCTCTGGGTTATAATAAATACAACAAGGGATGTAACTGTCACGGATCAAGTACAGGATACGTACTTGGTGGCCACGAGTAGTTGGTTGGTTATATAGGATTATGTATATATATAGGATTATGTATATATAGGATTATGTATATATAGGATTTGTCTATGTTTCGATCATTGTACGATGTTGTCACAATTTATCATCTCCTGAAATTTTTGTCCAACAAAAACGCTCTGGACGCTCGTGGGTTAATAACTATGCGGTGAGCTGGTAGGGGCGCCAACGTCGGAAGTGGAAGTATTCTCGCTTCCAAGCACATTAGAAAATCACAAAGTCTTTTATTATTTTTTAAAATATTTTTGCTTTATTTTGTGAGATGCCCCCCGCCTCTGGTAATCACCCGGCTGCTTCGGTGTCTGGGCGGCAGAGCGAGCTCAGGCTTGAAGGTGTTAAACACAGCTTGAGTCAGCGAGTGTTGGGAGATGTGCCAGGGTTCGCGTTGCCAGGGAGCCGGCTCCCCTGGCAGTCTGACACGCCAGCCGGTGGCATGCAGAGGGGGGGCGGGAGGTGAGAAAGAAAACGAGACGAAGAGCAGGGGAAACCAAGAGGAAGAACCCCCGCTAATTATGGGGGTGACCGTCGCCACCAGTAGACAGGGTGCCCGCCTTTCTGACTTCCCCAATACTTGGGGCAAAAATCCTTCTTTTTCGTAGAATTAAGGAAGAAGTTTTTTTTTTTTTTGTGCCCGTTTGAGACGGGAAGTCAGACTCGGTGGGAGGGGCTGTCGAAAAAATAAAAAAAAGACGACAAACCTTAAGTGGACAATGAAACGAGGGATCGGCTGCCGGTTCGCCCCGTTGTCATGACTCCGCAATGTGACGGCGTGAAGGTATTTTTTTTTCCTCCTCATTTGCCTTTGTTAGACCCGTAGATGTGTGACGTGTTGACCGTGTGTGAATTGCGCCCGAGTGGGATTGTGGAAGGACGCCATTTTAAGTAAGGACATGGGTACCCAGAAAAAACAGGGCAAAAGTAGGCACATAGTATTTTTGGTCGTGGGGGGGGGGGGGGGGGGCCGAACGCGGGTCCGATTGGGTGGGCAGAGAATAAGGATAAAATGTCGCCCCCCCCAATACAATATAATAATGGATCCGCTCCGGCCGTCCTAAAGGTCTATACGATGCGGTGACACCGCTTTAACGACTGTTTTATTTCGCCAATTTTGGATTCTCATCAAGTGATGAGATCATCATTTTATTTTCTCTGTTTGGGGAGGAGCGAGAAGATTAAGGAGCGGTCAGCCAGTGCCGGAGCGTCTGGAGGTGAAAGGCGGACGCTCCGACTAGAAGGAAACTTATTAGCTAGATATTATATGGAAATATAAGGTCCATAGGAGGGTAGGAAGACTACAACTCCCAGCAACCACCCACTACCAAAAGAAATCTTTTAGTTATCCAACTTTTATATAAATGTAACATCTTATCTATTCATCCACCCATCATCTTTCTACACCATAAAATATTCCATAGGGTAAATCTTCTACGTAGGGCGGCAGGTAGAAATATCTATATGGATTCTGGGAATGTATGGAAAGTAGAAGTATATAGTAAGTCATAGAAGGGAAGATAAAGCAGGTGGGAGAGGGACGTAGTCATTCCGTGCACGGTCTCGGATAACTCTTCCCATCGGTGGGGGGGGGGGGGGGGGGGGGCTTCAGTCGGAATTGGCTGTGGCAATCACAGCAGACTCAATAACTCGAAAAGGACTAGCGGAGTGTGACAGAGTACCAGATTGCCAACTAATCCCTACAAGACCCAGTCATAGTCGTACAGGGTTAACCCCTAACAGTGCTGCGCCGCACAACTGGGCAAGCCGGACGTCATTTTGGCCATAAAATTCAACGACGACTATTTCAGACGTATGAAAAATGAGCAGAACCGGGATAAAAAAATGATTATAAGACATCCGAACGGCCATGGAGACACTGCGGATAGCCATGTCCCTGTGGCACCACGCGAGCTCTCGCATCATGGCGGGTGCCAGCCTGGTATCCTGGCATCAGACGCAGTGCTGCGTGTGAGGAATTAATGAGAATAGGGGGGAGGGAGAGGTAGACGAAGGAAAGGCAAGCAATGGGGGGGGGGGGTAGATGAGAGACGAAAAAGGAATAAAGAAATAAATATTAAAGGGGATAGACAACGCAAAACGGCAATAACGGGCAAATAACAGGCAACGTCTCGACATCGTGGGGAAGGCAAGAAAAATGCCAATGTGTAAAATAAGAATTTTTTGGGAAGAAATTGCAAGACAGCGAATGTAGGAATAAAGGAAGGATGTGCGAGACACAAAGGTGTGATATTCTGAAGCAGGAGAGGTGTGAGGAACAAGAAACAGGCAGACCCTGTCTCAGGAGAGGGAGGGGGAGCGAATGAAGGAGGGAGAGACAAAGGAGGAGAGATATCTGGGCATGTGCCCAATATATTGTGGAGCGGCTGAGTACGATTCAGCTCCCATAGTAACAGGGATCAGAACTAACGTCAGTCACTTCTGCCACCTACTACCCTCTCCAAGGCGAGACCTCATCCAGCGCTGGAGGTTACAGATGACCTGTTCATTCTTCTACACGTCTCCTGGTCTTCTCCTTCCCATCCTTGTAAACTTTTTGTTAAGCTTGGTTAATCCCTGGTGGGAACGACCTCTCCTCCGACCTTCATACTACGGATTATCTCCAAAAACTTAGGTCCTATGGTCAAGCTGATGATCAGAAAGTTGGCATTAAAAAAAATATAGACAAAGGGCCCCATGCCGAAATTCACCACCTTCACTCACGGATTATCTCCAAAAATTTTCATTTGCTTGATTTTTTTTTTTTTTTACTTTGCCTCATCCAATTATAGTCATTGAATATGGCAAATAGTTGATTTCAAAAACTTACCGTAGGTCATATGGTCAAGCCGATGATCAGAAAGTTGGCATTAATATAATACAAACAAAGGGCCCCTATGCCGAAATTCTCCACCTTCCCTTCAGTTGTCTTCATGTTGGTCTTGACCCTGGCAAATGAGTGGATTTCTTCCTATACATATTCCACTATTCCTCCTTTCGCTCTTTCGAGATGTTTTGCACAATTTGGTTAATCCTTGACCAGATGACCTCTCGTTTGACCTACAAGAACATATTACTACTGATATTCAACAAAAATGACCATTTCTCTACGTTCTTCTTTATGTTCCTCATCCACTTGTAGTTAGACATGACTCGCATGGCGGCCAGAAAGGGTGGAAGAGTCGATATACACAAAGATAAAAATAACCCAAACCACAAATCCCCCTTCTACCTTCCCATCCTTTATCCCGCCAAAACACAAGGGCCTTCGTCTTCTTCCTCCACCATTTCTCCTTCCTCATTTAATGACTTGACCTCTGTTTCGACAATGTGTAAATATTTTTGTTGTTATGATTTACAATATTCCCATCCAAAATTCATGAATTATTTACTCTGCGGCTTCCATCATAATCCAATATCGTGAGCGATGATTTTTTTCAACAACGTAACAATCATGGTCAACCCAATAAGTAGAAAAGTAGCACCAAGAGGTCTACCGACAGACAAGAGACCCTGTG
Source organism: Engystomops pustulosus (assembly GCA_019512145.1). Taxonomy (NCBI): domain Eukaryota; kingdom Metazoa; phylum Chordata; class Amphibia; order Anura; family Leptodactylidae; genus Engystomops; species Engystomops pustulosus. The sequence goes on from WNYA01000374.1 coordinate 75,178, forward strand.
CCAAAAATCTAAACACCCAATCCCACATTATGGATGTTGACCCGGTCAATACGGGAGGTGGGGTAGATGTCTCCCTCCTTGTCTTCTCCTTCCATCACTGTCTTTGAGACCATTCCTTCAACCTACACGATCTGTGAATATTTTCGTACTCATATTATACAAAAATATTCCAAGTATCTGTTAAAGTCCAGTGATATTATGAGAAGTGGATTACAAAATCCTGAACTGGTCAACCCAATGAGTTGAACAGTCTGAATACAAATAGAGAGGAGGGCCATGTGCCAAAAGTCTATGTCCCCCTTTACCACCATTTCTGTTCTAGACCCACCTAAAATAGTTGGGTCTGGTAGGTGTTTGTGACCCGATTCCTGACTCCATAGCTCCTTGTGCTGCTTTGACTGTGAAGAGACAAGTTCTACGCTGTTGTTTACTTTTTATAGGAAATGGATTGGCGCCAACTTATCTTGGCCAACATGTCTCCCAGGAGCTCATCGCAACTTCATAGTTTGCCACTATAGGACTCTCCACACACATGTGCCAAAGGCCTAATCACCACTCTGTGGGTCGCAAAGCGTAATCCATGTTTGTGGCCCATATGACATTGGCGCGTGATCCCCCCCCCCCCCTCACACCACCCCAGTATCTGCCCAAGTCACAAAGATGGGCAGGAATAGCACCTGCCCCATAATCTGTCTTGTGGACAGTCGGCCCACCATAGCCACCTCGCATGCACCTGCCGTGGGCATAAGAATATGGAAGGTAGTGGGGTCGGAAAAAAGTTTGCGTGAAGGAGGCCTAAGTTTTAGATGAGTGAAGTATAAGAGTCAAAGATCAAACACATATGAAGTAATGGGCGACATCTTCTCCAACACATCAATGAACTTTCGGACAGATCTTATTGATGTAAACTTTTTCAAGTCTTGAGACAATGTAAAGGGAACCTGTCAGCAGAAATATACCCAATAAATCACTACCCGTATGTTGTCAAGCAGCTGAACACCTTCCAGTTCATATATGTTACCTGGCCCAGGCTGGTGACATCATAGACAAAATCAACTTTGAAGTGAGATGTAAATTAGTTGTATAAAGTCAAGGAGGCGGAGAGTTTAACAATTAATTCAAACTTTCCCTGTCTCAGGAAGCCCCCTGCATTGTAATTGATGGTCCTGCATCCAGAGACATCACTAACCAGATCTCCTGAAGTCTGGATATTATGTCACAGGAGGAGGTGTTCAGGGGCGGGGAAAGCGTGACTTAACTGTTGAACTCTCCGCCTCCTTGACTTTATACAACCAGTTTACATCTCACTTGAAAGTTGATTTTCTGGGTGATGGAGCCGTGCTGGGCTATGAAAGAAACATGATCTGGATGGTGGAAAGATGCAAGACAATATACTGGTAGTAGTTTCTTAGGCCAGTTTCTGATGACAGCGTCAATTTCACTAGGAGGACCTGGTCCACGATTTGAACGGTGAACATTGTTGGTGGTTTCCCTTTAAGGAAAGGGGCTCATACCTGACATATCTAGTGCACCACTGGCCACTTGTGGTCATCATCTAATTTATTGAGGACAAGATGGATTTTCATTGAGAAAACTTCTCTCGTACCATTCAGTGCAATCAAAAACCTCCGAGAACCTAGTTCCTCACGGGGCTACGGAAGATAAGAAGCTTCCAAATTTTAGGTTATTCTTGACTGGGGCAACCACAAGCCGGCAGATGTTTTACCGTTGACAAGTGTCAATGAGGAATCTTCCTTTTCCATAGTTGCTACGTACCACCAGAGTTATGGGGTCCAACTTGTTGGAACCTTGTTGGGTGCAGCATTGAACACTTCTTACCCTACGGACCCCGATTCCCAGAGTGGACAATGTTACAACAACCTCTTATGAGTCTACAGCGTTCACGCTCTACTGACAGCCAGTAATGGGATCCTGTAGGACCATCATATTACAAGTGGAAATCCCTCCTGGTCACATGTGTTTTCCATCATGATTACAGCTCAGACCCTTTACACAACCTGGAACTTTACACCTTATAAAACTCAACTTCCCCTCTTTCATATTGAAGTAGACCACCAAACACGTGACCCGTAAACCAATTACTGAAATAATTTTGCTGTCTTTTTTTTTTTTGATTTTTCAGAAATGTTTGTATAGTTATAAGGAAAAAATGCCTAGTGAAACCTTGGCTGTGACTCCGACATCTTTTCTCACATTTTTAAACCACGTCTTGGCTTTTGCAGCTGCTCCCTGACATTGAGCTCTGGTTTTCGTCACATCAAACCTTCCGATTTCAATCGATTTCAAAGCTATATTTCATTTTCTTCTAGTTTTGTTGAAAGTTGTCGTGACTTCTGCAGCTGCCACCTGACATTGAGCGCTGCTTCTCATCAAATATAGAACAATTGGGGAGAAATGCGAAGAATTCAGCTTTATGTATAGATTATGAGCATTACCCAGGAAGTCACCCGTAGCCTCCTGTAATACATGTAAACCCATAGGAGCTTGTACACACATGTTTTGAGAGGGAGAAGTATTAATATGAAAGTCTATATGGGCCGGACGGGGCTACCAGTGCTGGTGTACCTAGGTAATAGTCCTAATGTAGAGCTCCTAAGGAACATAGTGAGACAAGACTCCTCCGATATTATTAATCTATGTGCTATCATTAAACAACAGATATTGTGTGGTGATTTACGTGTTTTTTTAGGTATAAAAGGGTAGAATATTTTAAGCTGGTCTGGAGAACCAGGCAATGCGGCTCCTTCTCTAAGCCATCAAGGGCTTCTCCAGTTTTACAAATCTTAAGATGACCATCACATTGGTGGGAGTCTATGAGCCAGGACCACCACCGGTGCCTTGGAATAAAGCATTAGTAGGGTCATTTTTTGTCGAAATACAAGTCATCTGGCCTTATGGTAATACGAAGCTTAAAGTTCAACGTGTAGACCATCACCCGTAGAGCTTCCCCGAGCTCCGGGATACAACTTCCCGTATCGGATACATACATAATAATCGGATATCTTTCCCTTCATTACTTTCATTTGATCTTCAGCCTTGGAAACGTTGTTGGGCTCTGCTGTGACTTGCACATGCCGAGAGGTCTGGCACCGGCTCCTCAATCGGAGAAAGCCTCGTAATTTAACATGTACAGTACCGGAGCAGACGGCACAATGTACTTGGCTGGTGTGCGTAACACTGAGCCCCTGGGTCTTGTCTGCTCTCTTTGGATATGAAGAGTCGGTGATAACCAAAGAGCTATTGATACATGGAAATGTAGCAATTCATTGTCATATAGAATTTTATTGATTGTATTGAATTTGGATTGGAATATGAAAAAGTTTGTACTATATTTGGCAGGAAAAAAAGAGGAAAACCAATGTGGTAGACATGAAGGAGAAAGACGGGTGTAGAAAAGGGAGGGAGGTAAAGTACGAGGGGTGGGGAACCAGACAGAAGCCATCAAGAGAATGCAGCGAAGAAAAAGTCTAGGAATGAGCGGAGTATGGGAGGAGTGGAAGGAAGGGAGGAGGAGGGAAAGGAATGGAGACGGGGATCGATAATTAACAAAGTGACCATGAAAGTGATGGGGGGGGGAAACGGTAAAGATCGGAGCTCGAAAGCAGGGAAAGCCGAACTGTTAGGATGACGTTAGGGAAAAAAGTCGTCAGAGGGCAGCGAGATGAAAGGAAAGTAAAATATAACTGGGAAGAAGAGGCCCCACATCCGGCCACATATTGATAAGGGGGACAAAGAGCGGTGACATCATAGGTTGGGTAGACTCGGAATAGATAGAACGGGAAGCAGAAGTGTGTGGGAAACGAGAAAGGGAATCCTTCCCCGAAGACCAGACGCTGCCAAGCGAATATACCAGCCTGCGCCAACGTGCAACCCGCATTTATGTCTTCATTTCTCTCCTTTGTTCCTTTTAGTTGCGACGGAAACTGTCCATGGGGAAGGGGAGGAAAGCGAGAGAGAGAGAGAGGCCACGAAAAATGCAACACCGCCTTCAGTGTCATGGCACGGGGCCCAGTACATCCGCCCACTCCAGGCAGCATGTAACATGGCCGGTACTTCCAGGCTCTGCATGGGGCGAGGACATTTAGGGGCGATACTAACCGCCCAATAAGGTAACTTGTAACTTTCAACTTCCATTTCGTTCCAGCAGTAGTCGTAGATCTTATTTATGGCCCTATGACGTCATGTTCATGTTGGCGAATGTTCTTCTCCCCTTGAATCCTAGACTCTTGAAGGATTTGGTGCCCACTTAAAGGGATCATAAAAATAATATGTCGATGTGGAAGTCCCATATATGTTACAGTTTCAGACTAGTAGATTTTTCTGTTTTAATGTTTGGTATTAAATGTTTTGCTGGTTGCCATAAACCCGTAGATCCGAACTTGTGCTGTGCCCATCTCACAAGCTCGAGTGTGCGGGTCTGTGTCGGCTTGGCTACGGCGGCACGTAGGGTGGCATTGGAATAGCAATCTTATATAGTGTCTCCATAGACTTTGTTGGATGTCCATGCTTATCGTCCATGTTCTCTTCTATTTGGTTCCCCTCGTACCAGGAAACCGCTCATCCACCGCCTTCCAGGGGTCTTCTGCTCAGTGAGCTCCAGGATGAGGTAGTAGGTTGTATAGTTGAGGATAACACCACAGGAGATAACTGTACAGCCTCCTATCTTTCCCTGGGGTTTCACCATGACATCACAACTTCTTCCATCCCTCGGATTCGGAATTCTGCAGGAATATTTGATACGATGCACCAAATGGCGTCATGTCCTATCCAATGATCGTCCACCATGAGCGATCACCACTGGGTTTGAGGGACCTGCTCATTCAATGTTGGCTTTCAACCCCACAGCAAGAGGGGGTGCAAGGACGTGGGATAGTTTTTTGTCCTACAGACTACGTGTCAGCAGACTGTGGACTCGGGGCTATAGTACTGTGACTGAGGACAGGTTGGAAGAGCACAAGGGGGCCCAACTATGATATCTGCAATGGTGTGGAGGATCTTCAGTGTATATTGCCAATAATCCTATAGAGTCCCTGCAAGATGTGCTGCAGACGTGTCAGCAGACTATGGGCTCAAGACCACAGAGTGGTGACTGCTGACAGATATAAAGGGCATGGACTGCAATCCCATAGCAACAGGGTCCCCAAAAATGCCATACCTGTTACTTGGCAACCGATATATGATATAAAAGGACCTGCATACCTCACCCCTGCTGTATGTCTATATGTTTTATATTACGACCGCCCCACAATAGTATATCCGTAGCTGGTGTCCCCGTTCCGGCGATATTTTTGGCTACTTTTTCCAATATCGCTTTGCGGAGTCAAAGGCTGCAGGATCATTTTTTAATCTTTTGTGTCTGTGTTGCCATGCAGTGGGCGGCTCGGGGGGGTTCAGTCTGAGCGCAGCCGGCAGAGTCGTCTCTGTGGTGTCGCAGCGTCACCTGCTGTTCTGTCAGTAACACTACAGGAGGAGAGGGGGAGCCAGAGCGAACCTCAGGCCTCCAACGACCTCTGCTGCACCTTGCAAGTGGAATAGTCTCAGAGCGCCCCCTGGAGGAAGCTGCATTGTGAATCTGCAGGATTTCTCCATCTGTTCTAGCGCTTCCAAGTGAGACAGACTGAGATCTCGGCTGCCATGATAACTTTGCATCGAATTATGTGGGATACGTGCGCAGACATATGTCCCATCACTACACGACGTGAGGGTTCCAGCAAATAACTCCAACAACAAGGGAGCCAGCAAATCTTCCCGACAAGAGGATGATGGTTGTAGTAGTCCTTAGCCAGGACTGATACAATGGCTCTGCCCCCGGGAGGGATGACGCCAGTGCGTTTTATCACCATTCACCCCAGAATTTCATTATCTTGTCATATGGTAACATGTATGTTCCGTCCTCTTCTTCATCGGAACGGACAGATGTATTTTTACGAGCTTCCAAAATAACCCAACGTCTCGGTCTAGACTGGAAAACGAGTTACAGAGGGTCAGACGCATTCTGCTTAAACGTAACGCAGGGGGGAAGGATGCTGAGATATGTGACACAGGGCTGGAACCCGAAAAAGCCGTCATACCGGGGGTCGGGTAAGACCTAAAACGGGCGGCAGTATTAGGGATTAGACGCTGTACGCCACATTAACTCTTGTACTAAGCGCCTTCTGCAATGCGCCACCTGGCAGGGAAGAGTTAATCTATTTCTACCTACCGGGAGATTGGGGATATCTACCTGGCATTACTATTAAGCAACCCCCTCCCTTATTGGGGTTCTATCCGTGTCTCCTCAGTCCCATCACCCCACACACAGAGACAGACCCTCCCTCGGTGTCTTGAGCCAGACAAGTTTAATAAATCCCCCCCATCCTGACTAGAACCGCATTGCGCTTTCTGCCTGTCTGGAAATGAAAGGCAGCCCAGGAGGCGGAGAGAGAGGGATCGGGGAGGGCGGAGGAGGGGAGGGATGGAGCGAGGGGAGAATGGAGAGCGAGACACAGCAAGAGGAGGGGGAGAATGGTGAGAGAGCTGAGAGGAAGAAGGAAGAGAGGATGGTCAGACGAGGAAATGAACGAGGCGGACAGGTACCGGGGGGATAGCGGCCAGCGCACAATGGGGCTCAACCTGCTGGAGCCAAGCTAAGGGGGCAACGGGGGGAGGGCAGCAGGGGACCACGGACGGAGGGAAGAGGGAATGCAGAAAACAGACAGGTGCATAGAGGGAAAAAGGAAAAATCAGGGGAAAAACACGGGGTCATTCGAGGCAGCGAGAGCGCAGACAAAGAGCAATGAGAGCGCAGCGCCGTGACAGTGTGCCAGACAAAGAGGTAGCGGCAGGTGCACCAGGCAGAAAGGTACAGAGGAATGCACAGACACAAAGAAGCCGCAACATTGTATCCAGCCAGAAGTGTCTGCACTCCGGAGCACAGGCCACAGCTACCTGTAACAGCGCACTCCGCAGGCGAGGAGAGAGTATGCGAGGGCAGAGGAGGGGGTGGCACAGACTGGCAGAGGCAGCTGGAGGTCAGGTACGGGGCTGCCAGACGCTCTCATGTGTCTCTCGTCTGCGGAGCTTGTGCTGCCTGGATGCTCTTTTGTTGCGTCGGGGGGACACGTCTGCTGCTCATATCGGGGGGACGCCTGTCTGTAGGGTTCAGTCTTGCATTAAGTGCATGTGTCTCGCCCGTGCCCGTCACATGCCCATCTCCTGCCCGGCTTTGCATCTTTTTTTGGTGCGGTACGTCATCTCTTTTTTCCCGATTTTCTATCTTTTTCCGAGGAGGGTCTCGGGGGCCACTGTCTCATTCCGCAGCTCAGTTTGGGGTCAGTCGCTGATTAATATTCTGCGGCGGTGGAGACGCCATTTTGCGCATTGTCTGCGCCGCCATCTGTCTGGACGCCAGTGTCTGTGCACCTGTAACGTTGCGTTTGCCTTCCTCGCTTTGTTCCCTTACAGGTAGATGCCAGGCAGGTGGGTTGGGAGTAGTCAGATGTGATTGTCTGGTCTGTGCCCGGCATGAGTTATAGTGGGTAGGTAGGTAGAGGGTGGGTGCCCGATGGAGGGATGTCTGGGGGACTTCATGACTTAGGAAAGCATTGAAAGTGCTGATATGTGGTGGCCCAGACAGGCGCAGGGACACTATAGGTGAAGAAGAAGTATCATGGCACCAGGCCACCCAATTATGGGCTGCACTTCCTGCAACCACTCCCTAAATTGCCGGCTACTAGAGAGGGGGGCGACCTGAGGACAGACATTAGTGGGGTGCGCTGCCTGGACAATGCGGAGAGCAGGATCTGCCGCAGAGACGTGGGCACCGCTCACAACCTGAGGGCTTCAGTTTTGCTATTTTTGCCCAATTGTTGCCCCGTTATTTCCCAGGCTGCCTCTGTCCGGCTGATGTGGATTCTCGTTAACTCCTTTCATCCTGTGCTCTAGACTGCGGAGGGGATGCGCTCCCATGTGACGGAATATGGAGGGGCCGCCAGATGCCAGAGGTAAGACAATGGAAGGTGCGCGGCTCACACCAACGTCCTGCGCCAGACAATGGCAAACATGTCCCATCTATTGTTGTCTGGGACGCAACGCAATCTGCAACCGCGCCGTCTGCGTGTGACTGAGTATAGAGACCAGAGTCACTGCCTCACACTGTACAGTCATACACATACATATCATCATACACATCACACTGTACAGTCACACTATAGTCATAGACATACACATCGTCATACACATCATAATATATAGTCATACATATACATCACACTATACAGTCATACATCACACTATATAGTCATACATACACATCACACTATATAGTCATACATACACATCACACTATACAGTCACACATCACACTATATAGTCATACATACACATCACACTATACAGTCAGTACACATCCATATCATCATACACACCACACTGTACAGTCATACATATACATCACACTATACAGTCATACATACACATCACACTATAGTCATATATATCACACTGTACTTATATTCATACATACACATCATACTATACAGTTATATTCCACATACATACATCACACTACAGTCACACTATAGTCATAGACATACACATCGTCATACACATCACACTATACAGTCATACATATACATCACACTATAGTCATACACATCACACTATACTTTTATTCATACATACACATCATACAATACAGTTATACACATACATATCATCACACTATACACATACACATCATCATACACATCACACTATATAGCCATACACATACATACACATCACACTGTACTTATATTCATACATACACATCATACTATACAGTTAGACTGTCCTATACCATGGCCTCACATCATCACACCAACAGGGGGCAGCGTGTCCTCCTATCACTGCTAGGGGTGACTGTCCTATACCATGGCCCCCCACATCATCACACCAGCAGGGGGCAGTGTGTCCTCCTACCACTACTAGGGGTGACTGTCCTATACCATGGCTCCCCACATAATCACACCAGCAGGGGGCAGTGTGTCCTCATATCACTTCTAGGGGTGACTGTCCTATACCATGACCCCCACATCATCACACCAGCAGGGGGCAATGTGTCCTCCTATCACTACTAGGGGTGACTGTCCTATGCCATGGCTCCCCACATCATCACACCAGCAGGGGGCAGTGTGTCCTCCTATCACTTCTAGGGGTGACTGTCCTATACCATGCCACATAGGGGACAGTGTATCCCTCTATTTCTCTTAGATCCCGGGGTCAGCATTGCACACTCCTCCTGGTTAGGGCCCTAGTAACCCTTGGTTGCCCAGTACGTGGGGGCAGCGGGGTCCCGGCCAGTGATTACATCTCCTGCACAATCTGCTGCGGTGACATTGGTGCAGAAGGGGCGGGGCTTGGTTTATTCCCTGTGACCGGGGATCAGTGAGCTCCTCGCCCATTAGCAGCCACCATCTGCGGAGGAGCTGGCAGAGGATGCCAGGGCACTGGGGCGTGACAGAGCAACACCAGCAGAGGGTCCTGCCTATTAGAGGGGGTCATCCTCCACTGATCCAACTTCAGTACCAGCACCAGAACTGCAACCAGAAGAAAAAATACAAAATTAGAAATACAACTTCAACACCTTCTGCCAATTGGACTTCAGGGGGAGATCTGGTGTGGCCATGGGGGTCGGGGGGGGCTCTATCTGACTATTTTAGGTTGTCTCAGGAGCGGTGGCTGGAGACCAGCTGCTATGATGTGTCTCATACATTATAACAAACATTATAGAGGTCTACTGCCCCCACGAGCAGAAATCCACAGTTTTTGGTTTTGGTTCTGTGGCTCAACCAATTATCCTGGAAAATGGACCAGATGCATCTTAGAAGCTTCAAGGATCACAATTTGGTTTTGATGCATTAAAGCCATAAAACTATGATGTCCCCTCCACTATACCATAAGGCAGTGGTGGCGAACCTGTGGCACAGGTGCCAGAGGTGACACTCAGAGCCCTCCCAGACCTTCACCCCACCACAGAATTTGCTCGATGTGACTCAAGGCTTCCTCCTGCGGTGCAAGACAGCCATGGACATGCTATGCTCAGTGCTATGCTAAGGCAACACCTCCTTGGCTGCCAGGACTACACGAGAAGGGAGAAGGTGTGGACAGAGAGCGAGTATCATTGGAGCTCCTGCCCTGGGTCCCCTGATTCTTCCTCTTCAGGGGACATTGGAAGGAAGCTATAATCCACATTTCTCCATCTTCTTTCTACTGTATTGTTGTCCAGGGAGTAGGTTTTGGTTGAAGGTTGGACACTCTGTCTCATAAAGGTTCAACATCACTGCCATAAGGAAAGTAAGCCACCCCAAACCATGATGAGCTCTTCACCAGACCTCCTGACCCCAAGGCAGCTGAGCCACCCGAAGCCGTAAGGCCCCCACATCATCACACCAGCAGGGGGCAGTGTCCTCCTATCACTTCTAGGGGTGACTGTCCTATATCATGGCCCCCACATCATCACACCAGCAGGGGGCAGAGTGTCCTCCTATCACTTCTAGGGGTGACTGTCCTATGCCATGGCCCCCCACATCATCACACCAGCAGGGGGCAGTGTGTCCTCCTATCACTTCTAGGGGTGACTGTCCTATACCATGGCCCCCACATCATCACACCAGCAGGGGGCAGTGTCCTCCTATCACTGCTAGGGGTGACTGTCCTATACCATGGCCCCCACATCATCACACCAGCAGGGGGCAGTGTGTCCTCCT
>WNYA01000374.1:90340-176384 GCA_019512145.1 Engystomops pustulosus
GCCCACTATGTACAAGAATATAACTACTATAATATTCTTGTACATAGTGGGCAGTATTATAGTAGTTATATTCCTGTACATAGGGGGCAGTATTAGAGTAGTTATATTCCTGTACATAGGGGGCAGTATTATAGTAGTTATATTCCTGTACATAGGGGGCAGTATTATAGTAGTTATATTCCTGTACATAGGGGGCAGTATTACGGTGGATGTACACAATCCTCTTCCAGCTCCAGTCCTCGTGTTGGTGTAGATTGTTGTGATGAAACCTTTTTAGGTTTTCTAATTTTGACAGAAAATACTTACATTTCTGTACAATTGAATTAGGAAGGAATTAATTGCCAACTTTAATCAAAGCAGAAGAAAACTTGTATCCGGTGAAGTCTCCTCTATAATTACATTTCGCTCAGACCCATAAACAGTAAAGTAATATCATTAAACATCAGATAATTGCGAGGCAATTTGCGTTGATTTGTTTTCCCCGCCTGTCACTCATCCTGAATGAGATCACATGAAATCCTCGGCTCTGACACTCAGGAGTTAATTATCGGTCTGCGCAGGAACGGGAACTTCTAGTCGGGACGAGTATAAATCGTTATGGCAATTATGATCCTCCCTATGGGCAGCCTCCACCCGTGTATCACCCTTATATCAGCGAGGCTGATGATGGGGATGACCGGCTCCAGCTATAGAAGATGCTGCCTCCCGAAATATCAGCGGGGGACAGGTGTAAGAGGATGCAGGAGATGACTACACATGTTTAGTTTGTTGTCTGTTACCATGGTGACACATAGCAACTAGGGGTGACTGTCCTATACCATGGCTCCACATCATCACACCAGCAGGGGGCAGTGTGTCCTCCTAGCAGTACTAGAGGTGACTGTCCTATACCATGGCCCCCACATCATCACACCAGCAGGGGGCAGTGTGTCCTCCTATCACTGCTAGGGGTGACTGTACTATACCATGGCCCCCACATCATCACACCAGCAGGGGGCAGTGTGTCCTCCTATCACTGCTAGGGGTGACTGTCCTATACCATGGCCCCCACATCATCACACCAGCAGGGGGGGGCAGTGTGTCCTCCTATCACTGCTAGGGGCGACTGTCCGATGTCAACAGGAATCCAAAATGGCCAAATGAAATGGACACCCATGTACACAAGCCGCACATATGTGTAATGATACATACACTTTATGGAGGAGGGTACCTGAGTAGGAGGGTACAGAGTCTCCTTATAGCGAGGTGTTGGTTGTCCTCCTTATAGCAGCTCATAAGGCACCGGGTGTTACGTCCCCATCAGTGTGTGGCCCCTGGAACAGGACATAGAGCACAGGGTGGTAGGTCATGGTGTTACGGGGCTCCGAGTCTCCAAGTTCATGTTCCAGAGCATCCAACAGACCCCGGGCAGATGGTCGCCCCCAAAATATGTGCTCCTTGTAGGGGTCCCTGGGGTGGAGGCGAGTATTGCACACGTTTTGGGTACCTTTACCTGTCGCACATCACCTGAGTCCATGCAGTGTCCATCGTGCTGGTGGTAACTCCAGGAATAGACTCCACAAAGCCCTGAGCCCCGACGACTTTGTGGACAATCTTTGGCTTCCACAAGTTGAAGTCCCTCCAGGTGGCGCTCCGTCAAATAGTACCAGGGGGTGTCCCTCTTATCCCATCCACGAGCCCCCCAGATGGGCAGGATGAAGTACAGAAGATTTCTGTGTCCTACCCATCAACTTGTGCAAGACCTGGTCTAAAGTCTTCTCCTGATGAAGTCATCGTATTCCAGAGCATCCAAAAGTGCAACTGGCCACTCCCAAAATAGGTGCAATGATCCTTCCTCCTTGTTGGGGCACCAGTAGGGAGTGTTGTACAAGTTCCAGGTGTGGACTTCCCTCCAAAAGAAAGAGTTACACTTCTTACCCTTATCCATCTATTGGACCAAACATGACCTGGATTCCTCCTCAGACCCTTTATCTCCCTCTCCTCGCATCTCTCCGGACCCAAGGCAGCGGACGCTGGAGATCTACTGAAGCTCCTTCTCACTCCCCTCTCAGCAGGACAGAAGCTCCTGCCAGAAAAATTCACCTACTCGAACATTGAGGGGGGCCCCCTACACCAGACACCCAGCACATACCGTACAGAGCGCAAGTGGTCAGGTTACATCATATATAACACCATCACCCAGCACATAACGTACACAGCGCACAGGTCAGGGTGGTATAATGAGTTTTTACTTATCATTCATCTTAGTTTAGGACTTTTGTTCATTAAAGAGTCACCCAAAATCAATAGATCTCAGTTATCACCTACAAATACCACGAGCAGTGTGGATGTTACAACCAATTTGGGATATTTTGTTCACAAAGTCCCCAACTTCCACGTCTGTATCGGGTGATAATTCAAGGAACATTTATGAAACTCGGACCATGGGCGAAAATCTGTCGCAACAAAACAAAGGTAATGAGCCCCTAAGGGTGACTAGACTCAAGACCACATTAGAATGACCTCTTCAACCTGCTTCCAGCTCCTCTCTAAGGCCCCTTTCTCCATGGCGTTTTTATCACGCGCGGTTCTGCGGTGCATTTGACGCTCAAACTCGCAATTGCACTCTGTTCCCATTGTATTCATGCGTCTTTTCTCCAGTTGCGTGGTTTTCAACGCGCGTGCTTGCGTTCGTTTGGCACGCGCGTCAAAACGCAGCAGCTCTATTTTTGCCGATTCACGGCATTTTTCACCGCCCCATTCAAGTCTAGGGGACGTAATCAAAAACGCATTGCACTCGCAAACATTGCAAGTTGCAATGCGACGTGCAAAATGCGTTTAAACGTGAAGGGTTGCTTAGTGTGACCAGTATCACAGTATTTCCCCTGCTCGCGAACGACTCATTTAATTAAAAAAACACAATGAAGAACATGAAGAATAGAATAAAAACATGAAACAGAGCATTAAGTAAAACACATGCAGAACACAGTGCAGAAAGATATACAGCATGTTCGCACATTCTGCTTCTTTCGAGGATTACGCGCGGTAGCGGTGCGAACCAAAATCGCATGTGAAGACAATATTATATGGTGAAGACACTTGAGATGTATGCGGGAAACATCTGCAGATGTGTTCTTTACACACATATATAGTGTTCTTCTCACTCTATTTTGTTCGCACGCTCTGCCGCATCTTATCCGACAAGTAAGCAGATGTGACAGAAATCTGTAAATCTATCTGCACTGTGTTCGGCACTGTTTTTTATCTAAATGATCCTGTGTTTCACTTTTTTATTATTCTTCATGTTATTCAAATCTGCTAACCTTGTCGGAGGGGAGATACTATAATACGCGCGCGGAACAGTGGAAGAAATAGATCGCAGTGTTGCAAACTTATCAGAAACTTCTTTTTCAATTAAATAAAACATTATATTCCGAACCTGGTCCCCCTTTGAAAAGTCCCATTGATTAAAAAAATGCGCGTTGAAAAAAGCAACGAAAACCAAAAAACGCGAACAAAATGAAAACAAAAACGCAGCAAAACGTCATTTTTCATGCATTGCACCCGCATCGTGAAAGCACGACCTAGTGTGCAAAGAGGCCTAAGTCCCCCTCAAGCACAGAAGGTACATGTAGGGATTTCCACTCTAAAAAGTCCCTTTTTGGTCCCCGGGAAGGCGGACAGCATCTATCTCATCCATCTTGACCATGTTGATGGAAGCCCAACTGCAAAGGGACTTTTTCAGGACTCATTGTCTCACTCCAGCTCCTTCAGTGTCCAGCACAGAGGTCCACTCTCTGGTCCCTCTTTTCTCCCCTGGAAGGACGCAGAAACGTTGCATCTCATCCATCTTTGACCACATGAGGGGAGCACAGCTGACCGCCGGGCATCAAACATTGTTTGAAATCCATGGTTGTTCCTCCCCCACGGAGATCGTAGTAAAAGGCTTTATTGAAGGAGCAGAAGTCTCCTGCGATATTGTTCAAAAATCCCAACTTCCACATCTGTAATCGGGTGTAATTCAAGGAAATTGCTGAAAACTAGACCATGGAGAAAAGGCTCAGCCAAAACAAGGTACATGAGCCCCTAGGAATTCCAGCTTCCACCTGGACTCAAGACCTCCATGAAATGCTGCACTTTGGTGTCTACTCGCTTCGGTTCACTAAAGTCCCTCTAACTGCCCCTGGAAAAGGCGACGTGTTTGCAGGAACGTTCCATTTATGTTGGACTGATGGAGGGAAGTAAAGCTTCAAAGTGTCTTCTCAGAAGTCCTTGTGTCCTCCTGCTCCTCTCTGAGTCCAGACCAAGGAGTGCTTGGAGATCTTTGTCGCCTCTGAGGTCCCTCTTTTCTCCCCTGGGAAGGACAGCCGCGCTAAGCAGGAAACATTGCATCTCATCCATCTAGGACCACATGAGGGAAGTCCAGCTTGATTTGTCTTCACTCCAGATCTCCTTCAAGGTCCCAGCACAGGAGGTGCACTCTCTGAGGTCCCTCTTTTCAGGAATATCTCATCATCTTGGACCACATAGGGAGTCCCAGCTTCAAGTCCTTTTCAGGACTGTCTCCTCTCAGCTCCTCCCCAAGGTCCCAGCACAGGAGGTCTTGGAGATCTTTCGTCACCCTCTGGGTCCCTCTTTTCTCCCCTGAGAAGGACACAGCAGAACATCTCATCTATCTTTGACCACATGAGGGAAGCCCAGCTGCCGCCGGGCATCAAAAATTGGTAGAAATCATGGTTGTTCCTCTCCACGGAATCTTTAGTAAAAAGGCGAAAGATTGGCGTTCTGAAGAGAACCAGAGTGTACCTAAGGGAGGACGACGTCTTGCACAGGGACCGGCTCCCCTCATCACACCCATGGAGAGGACAAGGTCCGTGTGTATTTGGAGGATATGACCCGCCCCCCGTCACCTGGACTCTTGTATCTCCTGATACTGAACTGCACAAAGATTTTATTTATTTTTGTAAACCAGTTTCAATCCTGAAGAGCACCAGATGCATCCTGGGTAACTTGCAGATGAGAGCAGGAAGTCTTCAGATGGCTGTGGTTACTGCTGAGGAGGGCGGGAGGTTCCTGTCTCCACGTCCTGTGGTGGAGGGGCTGCACTGGAGGACACCGGGGGATGGGAGCGGCTCAGGGTGATCACAAGCAGCAGAGGAGCACAAGAGCCAGAGGTGGAGGTATACTCTGCGCAACCTGCCCTCAGTTACGGAGGAGGCGTCTTATACTGTCGGCATCTATGGGTTGTCCTCATAAGATTCTGGGCTGTGATGTCGGCGCCCCCCGTGGTCACTCCCTCTGCGGACACTTAGACATCGAAAACTACAGGACGTCACAACAAAAATAAGCCCCCGCACTGCTACGGAAAGCGGCAACACAAAGAGTCTGTTTTTTTCCCTAAAGGATATCATTAAATAAATGAAGGGTTTTTTTTTTTTTTTACAAATTAAAACCTTTACTTCGGTATCTGCGGTTTCCTTTCGACCCAGAGAAACATTTTTAAGTTATTTGGCAAATTTTTATTAGAAAAAAATAACATCAGATTTGTCGATAGTGTAAACAATCTGTATAGAGAGGTTAATAAAAGGTCATTAGTGCACTATGAACCCCAAATACTATATCTTAAAGGGGTTTGCCCATGAAAGAAAATTCTCAAATTTCAATCCCCCAATTGATGTTTACAGAAGAAAGATCATTATAACCCCTTACTGCACAATGTTACTCAGTGTTATTGGTGTTTTATCTCCTATCACTCGTGATGGTCGGTGTGAGGGTCCAGAGTGGTGAGCGGGGGACTCTCTGAGCAACACTTCATGATCCCTCTAGTGCCCGGAGATGCTGTGTGCTGACAATGTGCTTAGATTATCAGGGTCCAGGTTTTTATATATACTTGCATTTACCTTCTGAATATTCACTAATATCTGACACATAGAGAGATATGAGACAAAAGATCAGAGATGATGAGATCCATGAGATGCATATTACACACAGTCACCCAGACACACTGCTGTCAGCTCTGCATATGCCCCCCTCCCCTCCCCTGGATAAAGACCTTATCTGTCTATAGATCTGTATGCATGGCCGTGCATCTCTATGGAGAGGGGTGGGGTCATCCCTCCTCCTCTCCAGGGCGCCGGCGCATCCCCGTTTGACGGGTACATTCGTGTGCATTCAGCCTTAAAGTAATTATTAAAAAAAACATGATTTTTTAAAAAATGCAGATCCCATCCCCCCCCCCCCCCCCCACTATAACTTTAAGACTGGACTTCTCTTGTTCTGTCTCACTTAGAATATTAGGATATTATATTAAGGGGAGACATCTATACCTCGTGCTCTCCGAGATATGACGAAGTATAAAATATATGAGGTTTGGGCGGTAGCTCGGGACCCAATCCTTCTATGGGGCCCCATGGCCACCCAAACCAGCCACAAATGTCATACTGATGAGAGGTCCTTCGCCCCTGAAATCCTTGTACATCTGTTTCTGCTCTCAATACACATGTGCCACAAGAGCCATTTCAGGACCTTAGAAGGTCCTCCAAAGTCCTGGAACCACAGATTGAAAGCAGCAGAAGAGGGCTCATCCTCCATTCTACAGAAGCTGATTCCAGCACCAGATGTAGGAAGTGATTCCAGACTGTAGGGGCCATAATATTCATCAGCACCGGGGCACATGGTGGTCTTATTTCCATCCCCCCCCCCCCCAAAAAAAAAAGTTTATATTTTCACATTTTAGTTATTTTTCTGCTAATTCTAAATAATTAAATTATTCTATCAGGTTAAAGTCTTAAATATCATGTAAAAAAAACATAGATAAAAATTGTTGTGATCTGTAAAATCGGTTCCACAATGTTTGCCATTTAAAGAGATACAGAACAGAACTGCAAAGATGACCAGGACGTTCAGGACAATGACCAGCGTAACGAAGGGGTTAATGTGACCCAATAAGATTTTCCGAACATGGTGTGTTAATTTGATGTTGAATGATATCTCAGTGACCAATTGACGGCTCCTGAGGTAACGGGGTAAGATGGGCCGCCGCTCCACATTGCGTTGCCCTGACGATGTCCGCTCGCCGCTCACTTGCTTACCTGACAGCGTCAGTTGTCTGGGACGGAGCTCTGTACTGCTGAAAGCGGCGTGAACGGCGGCCATCTTTCCTGTGATAACCAGCGTTCACACCTGCACTGACACCCAGAACCCATGGAACACCAGACCCGGGCCACCCATTGTTCCTATCAGTGCGGGACAAGGTCCAATCCAGGGGGTAGAGAATCATCTCAGAGGGACCTCCTTACACCCACCGCCGTTTCCGCTCCACAATCCTGGGGCATAATATAATAGGAGGGGAGGAGGAGAAGGAACATAAATATCACAACATTATGGACCTTTCCAGAAGTGACACCATGGGGGTTAGATATTTATTAGGGTAACCCCACTGGCCTAGCACTTCCTGTGTACAGATATATATATATTATACACTTCCCATAGGGCCACTAGATGGAGATAATAATCCACAATGTGGCACGGATCAGAAACCGGCATCTATAACACACAGGTTATAGCGAGACTCCTGGATTTATAGATACAGGCAGTCCCCGGGTTACATACAAGATCGGGTCTGTAGGATTGTTCTTAGAGAGTTTGTATGTAAGTCGGAACTGTATATTTTTCATGTGTAAACCCAGCCAGAACTTTTTTGGTCTCTGTGACAATTGGATTTTATAATAATGTGGGTTGTCATAAGAATCAGGATGATAATAAATCTTCATTACAGACGCCTGTGATATATACCTGTGGCAGCTATTGCCCCAGATGAGATGAAACCACTAGATGAAGAGACAGACAGGCTGCTCGCCTTCAGCCGCACGACGCGAGGTCACATGCTGCGTTCGGTTGCGTTTTGTATACGCATTACAGCATCTGAGGAGGCGAAATTTGCCTAATTACATTACTGATTACATCTGTTAACGTATGTAAACACGTATGTTAACAAACATAAACGTAAACATTTTTTAACACCTGCGTTAAACATCACTTTATGATGGTTTTATAACACCAAAATGTACAGTAAAGTAATAGGCAACTCACTCCCTCAGCTTTTGTAATGTGGTTCAAACGCAATGAAAACGCAACGTGTGACCGTGGCCCCAAACCCAAAAAGTTCCAAATTTTAGGAATCCAGTAAAAAGCAGGAAAAAAAAAAAATCAGAATGTATTCCACCTCATGTACAAGTTTGTTCCTGGATTCCTCAGCTATAGAGTAGACTGCACAAGGTATGATTACATTACATACAGTAGGTAGTAGAGATAGGTAGGTGACTCTTGCTCGGGTCAGGGAGGGAGTTGTCAGGACCTACAGGAGGATGGATGAGGATGCTCTGACAGGTCCTAGAGAATTCTGAGATATAACTCGCTTGCTTTACTAGGCGACCCCGACTGCGTTATGAACGCTAGAGAGGGGAGGGCCTGGCTGCTGCACCTGTCATAGAGCACTGTAGGGCAGAGACTGCAGGGACCCATTACTCTGCTGCCCCCTGCCGCCGGGGAGAACTGCCTGCACCTGCATAGAGCCTGAAGGCAGAGATGCGGGACTCAGACTCTGCTGCTGCATCTCTGCAGGACCATTCTCCCCCCCTCTCCGAGGTCCCTGCAGGCCTGTGATATTCCATACAAGACATTGTCTAAGGTGTATGTGGAGGAGCCAACACAACTTTTGCATTGACCCTGGAGAGATTTATGGGTGCACTGGATTGTGCCCCTCAGACATCCCTGGCGCCAGCAGCTCCCCCACTCCCGCAGTCAGGCGGGCCGCCTTACCACTTCCCTGCCACTGTGATGCGCTATACTGGCTGTAACCCGTAGCAACACATCACACATCACCATGAGCTGTGGTGAGGGTGCAGGGGGGGGCACTTACTCACAATACGTCATCACATAGAAGATGATTTGTCCATTTTATTAAAAACCCAAATGGGAGTTCCCTAATTTATGCCGGAAAACCCCTCGTAGCTGAGGCAGTACCAGATTCTGGCACATGAGGGGCCCCGGAGGACCCCAGACTGTAACCTGACGGTCCTATACATGTGTGATAATAAACCCCCAGCAGTGTCCAACAACAGGATACCAGCTGACACCAGGGCTCTAACCACAAGCGCGTCCTGACGGGCATCAGCTATGTTCACACTCTCACAATCGTCACGTTTTTGGATGCATTTTTTGACAGATTCCAAAGGCGCAGCCCTGACACACGCTCTGAGGTTACATTAGGTTTTAGCAAATGCGTGGAAACGCGAGTAACCCAGCGTGTGTCAAGGCCGAAATCCTTTGGAGTGCGCAAAAAACACCTCACGTGACGGTTCTCTGTGAGGGCGCGTTCACACGTTGCGTTTTGACCTGCGTTTTCATTGCGTTTGAAACGCATAATACAACAAGCCTGAGGAGCGGTGATTTGCCTATTACATCACGTTAAATTCCGTTTACAAAATGCATCATAAACGTGATGTTAACGCATGCGTTAACGTTGCGTTTACAACGTAACCGTGTAATGTAATTAGGCAAATTACCTCATCAGCTGTTGTATATGCGTTTCAAAGCATTGAAAACGCGACCAAACAGCAACATGTGAACGCGCACCGAGGGCGTGTTCACAGTTGCGCTTTGTTGTTGTGTTTTCATTGCGTTGTAAACTATTACAACAGCTGAGGAGAGGCGATTTGCCAATTAATTACTATTACATTGTTAACGCGATGTTAACAACATGCGTTAACATCATTTTTGTGTGCGTTTTAATCGTAAAAAAAAAAACATGGTTTTGACATGTGAATTAAGATTATTGGTCGAAACTGTTAAGGGCGCGTTCACACGTTGCGTTTTGGTCGCGGTTTTCATTGCGTTTGAAACGCGACATAAAAACAGTGATGAGAGGTGATTTGCCTAATGTAACATTACCGTTTAACGTTTGTAAACGCAAGTGTTAACGCATGTGTTAACAAAACGCATGTGTTAACGCGTTGTTAACGCATGCGTTACATCGCGTTTACAATGCGTTTTGTAAACAGAAACGTTAACAGTGATTAATTAGGCAAATCACCGCTCCTCAGCTGCTGTATATGCGTTTCAAACGCAATGAAAATGCGACCAAAACGCAACGTGTGAACGCGCCCTAAAAAAAACCATGCATTTTTTTACGATCTGAAACGTGCACTAAAAAACATCCCAAAAAATGGCTAAAAACTCCTGTGTGCCCACCCCCTTAAAACCCAGTACGCCCAATATGCAAATATGATGCATTTTCAAGAATGCAAAAACACAATAAAAAAAACGCAACAAAAACGCCCCTGCTGTACCAGCTCAGGAGCAGGCGCGTCACACGTAACGCTAGACGTCCGTCATAACGCACGCATTAGCGCACAGGGGAGGTCCTCGCCCGAACGCACATGCGATTGTTAAGCCGATCGCAGCGTTTTCTCTGGAAGGACCTCCCCCTGTGCGCTAGCGTCGCGCTATGAACGGACGTCTAGCGGTACGTGTGACCGGGCCCTCACAATCGCATGCGTTTCCCTGGAACGCATTTGCGTTTGGCCAAGGACCTCCCCCTGTGCTGCTAGCGTCGCGTTATGACGGACGCTTACGGTACGTGTGACCGCGGCCTAGCCGATCGCATTCGTTTCCCTGTTAACGCATGTGCGTTTGGGGCGAGGACACGCCCCTGTGCGCTAGCGTCGTGTTAGGAACGGACGCCTAGCGGATCGTGTGACGCGGCCTTAGGCCGGCGCCACACGTGGCGCTTGTCTGCGCTTGCAAACGCAAACGCAGACAAAGTCGCGCCCACCGGGGAGGGCCCTCGGCCAGTGTGGCCAATGTTGGCGCCGGACCTTATGACGCGGCGCTAGCGGAACATGTGATGTGCCCTGGTACTCACACCTGTGGCACCGTATACCTGAGCGCAGGATGTTGCAGGTGACCAGCGGGAGGCGCTCTAGGAGTCCTGACCAATCAGTGGCATTGGCTCGTTAACCCCTTGCTATATAATGACCTGCAGGCAGGGAGGGGCATGGTGCAGCTGTGTCTTACACTGAAGTGGATCCTTGTGCCTGAGGTAGGTGGGAGATGTGCGTAAGCTCCTGTATCACTGGGGGTGGGGGATAATTGTGGGTCCTGTATTTGGCTTTTTGTCTGTTCTTGCCCTGGGGTCCTGTGGTGGGTGTTTTGCTGCCGCTTGATGGTGGGGTCTCCCATGAAGCCCCCGGGCTCAGATTATCCTGCTTTTCTGTGTTATCGCTGTTTGTTGCTTCTCTCTGGGTTGTGGATGGAAACATTCAGTGTTTTATAGAAATAAGTCCCTTCGTAAAGGGATATTCCAGTGTCTAGTTATCAGTGACTGAGAGAATGTGACCTGTATCTTCACTTGCCTTTAGTCATGTGGTTTAGGGGGTCCCTTTCTATTATATGGGTGGACACTGCTGCCCTGTTTTTGCTCCCCCTTCTCATTGTTGTCTAGCAGGAGACTTCCCCTTTAATGCATGATTGCTTGCTTCTAAACAGCGCCATGGCTGTCTGTGGTATTGCAAGTGTTTCCCACTTACTGTAATGGAGAGTACTGGAGCTGTTTTTGGAAGAAGCCATGGGGGCATTTTGTAAACACCCCCCCCCCCTGATTCTCCTGTCCATGTGTTTTTTAATAGAGTTACTTTAAAAAAAAAAAAAATGGGTTCAAAACCCTAACGTGTCCACCACCCTTGCAAAATTAGTTAAGAACGCAGGCGTTTCCCTTAAGCCTCATGGTTCTTGTGGTGATGGGAGACAGTCAGAGGTAGGGTAATCTGGGGACCGCTAACCTAGCACTGGTCTTGTATGGTGGAGTTGCTTGGGTCCTCTAAAGCTCCTGGCCCCCTTGGTTGTGACCTTCTACCAAATACTATTCCACTATTTCTCCAGCCTCCTGTCTACATCGTAACACCATGCATCTAGAGGTCAAGCCGCCGTCAACTTCCTTGTGAAGATCCTAAGTCTGAGGAGACGCTGCACCGATAGAGCATGGAGGCTCTGGGCAAGAACCTCATCTGCTTACTGTGCGAGAAGTTCCAGGGACACTGGTACCCCGACAAACGGCCAGGGGACAGCTTCAGTATGGGTGACCTGAGGCAAACTATGGTCCTATTCTACAGGCCCTCGGTATGATAAATTATACGGTGACTATTTGGCGGAAGCTATAGGGGGCTTGGTGTTGGGGTTGGCCATGACTCTCTGTCCTACCGGGCAGTGTCCTGCTGCAGAACACTTGCATCCGGTCAAGGTCCAGTCTTGGTGGTTGACATTCCTCCATATATGAAGTTTTGGTCCCATGATCTTGATCAGTTCTTCTCTCTCAGGTGCATCCGTATTAACCCCTGGCAGTATGCCGATGACTCTTCTTCAGGCCTGTGTGAAATCTGGTATATAATATTCAAAGCTTCCACTCCCGGAGGAGATACTCTCTGGATTGATCCGTTTGAAGTTTGTGGAAGGTGAGTATTGACAAAATTTCATGTCTCCCCTCATTACAGTTGACATGAAAGGCAAAAACCTATGGTCCTTATGTTTGTCTGCTCTTCTAGTTGGAGAACACAACCGAGTACTTCACAATTGCAACATTTGACCCCTTGTGGAAACGCGAGCCAGTTCTTGACTATCAGAAAGGGAGACTTCAGACATCCTCAGCGGACCTTCATCTGGGCGATGTCAGAAAACTCATCTGACGACGAGTCTTCTGGAGAGAAGGTCGTCACTCGAGATCTAATCCTACTCGATGAAGCGGTGGCAGTGTTGTCCTTGAATGCAGAGGATGAAGTGAATGAGTCCATGCAGTCTGAGAAGACGGAGTACAGTGCCGGTTCTGACACGGATGAAGATGCTGCTCAGAGACACGGTGGTATTTGAGGGAACGAGTCTTTATGACACCACTCATTTTTGTTGATGACTAAGTTTTTGAGAATTGATGAGACTGCAGATTGACACAGTATAATCTAGAACTGGAGATGTTCCTCAAGGCTTTGTGGCCCTAAGATTCCAACTTCAAAGCAAAATGTTATAATGGATCAGCTGCACACTGCTCACGGCTTCATGTTCTATGCTGTGGACCTTGTTGTCCACAGGCCGGGATCCTTCATGCCTCCAGAGTTGGATGTCAACATTTTTCAGTTTTGTCAAGAAGTTTTGTGTAATTTAGACCCTTTGAAGGTGACTTGGTTAACTAGAACTGTCAGCTGTAGTTCTCGGCCTATTCCAGAGTAGATTTTTAGCACTTTTTAGATTTTTAGTTACTTTTATATTTTTAGATTGCGTTCAAATTTGTATCTAGCCTCATGCCTTTTATGACCCACATTAGTCCAACTATCACTGGTTGACCAGAATCTGGTCAATTTACCCAACACCTTCTGGTCCAACTGGTTAAGTATCCAACCCGTTAGTATCGTGACTCCATCTTGCTCTTGGGTTTAATTTCAGGTGTGAGAGCTAGGACAATTCCTGTCTATTTCAGGCTTGTAGTAGTGGTGGGGGTTAGGTGGTCATCTCCACCATTCTGAAGTAAAGTTGCTGTGTCTAGAGCCTGTAGGAGTATTGGGTTTTATTATCAATTGTCTGTATTCTAGACAAACTTTGTCCTCTAGATCCAAGACCACCAGTAAAACCCACCTTATAAGCCGAGGTCTTGAATGGACTCGACCCTGCTGTGTTCTTTCAATTTGGCAAAGTTTTTTAGAATGCAGACATGGCCTGAGGGATAATAGATATGTTTATACATTGAGTGACCCAAGAGGGCGCACAATTTGAGGTACATGTGGTTACACTCAGAAACATCTGTGGGTGGCTGGAGAGTTCTTCAGAAGTAAATAAGATGGGAATTTTGGAATCGTAGACTGTGCAGAGCAGACATTTTAATAACTTGAGCTGTAAGCGGGTCTTGGCTTTAGGCTAGATGTAACATGGTTCACTCATGGTGGTTCCATCTCAGTGCCTTTTGTGGCATCAAGCCCGTTGACTATTAGAGGGGCTTGGTCTCATTGCTCATGGAGGGAGTCTTCAAGGTGGGGATCAGATGTCTTCATGGCTTCCTACAGTAATACATGGTGCCATATGGCCAATGGCTACTATTTGGATGCAATGGATCATCCTCCATGTTCTCTATTGGGCGTAGATCTCAAAGATGGGGTTTACTGATAGGACAACTATCAGAACTGGTCATGTGGATGTGGCCTTTGTAAGAATGGAGACATCTAAAGGATAATGTCCGCCTGATCATATGTTCAGATGCTGATTCATTTGGTCTTTATAGATCAAGGAAGACTTTGGACCTCCATAATCTCTGGCCCCAAACCTAGTTTGGTGTAACTGTCTGCATGAGCTAGGCATCAACTTTTGAGGACCAGGTTGTAAACTGATGTGTAAAGTTCCTTGCCACCTGTATATGGGATGTCTCAGCATGTCTTGCTGTACACAGAATAAATCTTTTAAAATGGCCTTGTGTCTTTCTTAATTGTCTTGTCCAGGGCATCTGGTGGGGGGCAGCACCCATTGAATGTAGTCCAGACAGGGAACCGCAATAGCTATATACTGCTCCCCGTTAACTATAGTCAGTGAAGTGGGTGCTGCCACCATCATGTCACCCTCCATCATTGTATGGGCGACAGAATCTGGCCTGGAAGGCTGGAACCAAATACATTGGGCTATTCAGCAACATGGTGGCCTGCATTTGGTGGGGACCCCTGGGGCCTATATCTGGCCATGAGGGGCACCAGTTCATGAAGACTATGCTCTAGTTTTTCATTCTGCTACATAGACACACGCACTGCTTTTGATAATTGTTCTCCAATACATGCGGTCCCCTACTTAAGACACCTGATTTGCAGACAACCCTTAGGTTCAAATTGACCTCTTGATGTTGGTTAATTACTGTACTTTAGCCCCAGGCTACAATAAACAGCTATAAGTTATCACAGCGTCTGCAATCGAGCTTCTGATGACCCAACACCTTTTTAATATCCAATTATCACAGACCAAAAAAAAATTGACAGGGGATAAACGATAAAATATACGTTCTACAACTTAAAGGGAACCTGTCACCAGGACCTCATTCACTAAAACAGATTGTAGTACTTATGACACCTGCAGTGCACATCTGCCTTTTCTAAGCATTTGATTACATATAATTGGTTTAACTTGCCTTGCGCCTGACAAAATCCTGGGGTAGTCACAGGGGTTGGGCTTTTGGTTTGGATTCATTTCAAAGAACAACATGTGACTTGTCTGTGTTACTCCCTCCTAGATCTTAGCCCCCACCTTGTGCTCTTGTACACCTCCATCTCCTACTCTTAAGGTCATAGCCTGGTGAGCTGACATCAGTGGCGGAGAGGAGCTGCACAGGAGCACAAAGATGGAGACAGCCTGCAGTCCAGACAAGTCAATTTTCTTTCTTTTAAATGCAGCCCAACTTGCAATAGAAGGTAACCCAAAAGTCCACCTAGCCTAAGAAGCTGCGCAGTACAGGTCTCACCAGTAGAGAGAAGTGTGGTGGCTGTGTCCAGCTAGGGTTTATATCTATATATATATCAGAGCAGTAGACGTTCATTGGTTAGTCAACATCCTGAAGAACGATTGACCATTTGTAGGGACAAACAAATTGCACAACCGGATAAATAAGTGAACTGTTGTGTGGACTTTGTGCCTGATGTCGTAAACTTGGTCTCAACTATGAACGGATTGTTTTGTTAGACTGAAAAGAAATCTTGGACTCGATGTGACCACTCCATTATTACCCCCCCCCCCCCTCCCCCTTTCTTGTGATCCCTTCCATCCACAGGGACCACAGGTCAGAAAACCATCAGCTACTTAACGTCTCCTTATAGAAGATGCCCACCACTAGTCATGTTCCCCGCCATCGATTCTTTCTCATAATTCCTAGAGTTTTATTGGATACTGGAAATCCTCTCTCCCACGGAGTACTGAGTGACTGATATGTCTGTCATGTTCGGTCAGGACTGTTGCGGCCACTTCCCATAACCTCCAGTGAGGCTCCAGTCTTGCCGCTTGTTGTGAAGATTCACACTACTTCTTCTTTTATGAACCGTTCATCATCGTGAGCTTCTGTGCGAAGACCGGGAAAGCTCGCTTGAGTATCGGGTGCTGCTTCTCAGGAATGGTGGAGCCTGATGCAAGAAGAGTACAACTAGAAGAAGAGAATCGGTGGAAAACCGAAAGCGGGAATCGGGTGGTGGTCAAAGTCTACTTTCAAGAGCCAGGCCCTCATCCACTGATTTTGAGGGTACAGTCTAATAAAGCCCTCAAGAGGGTGGCGTACACCAGAGCTGGTAGATGTATGAGTTGCCCCTGCCGCATGTCACCCCCCCCCCCCTCCGCTAATCTACACCATCAACGCCTCCCATAGCTTGATATCTGGAGTCATGACCTCGTGCACGCGCACATGCGCGGCTAAACACACGACTATCCTTACACGATAGATCTTCATGGTCAGTCATATAAAGGCGAGGAGACAAAGGCGTGGATTCCCATGCCGTGTATCACGTGGCGCTGATATTACTACAAGGTAATTACACTATTTGGTTTTGGAAATCTGACGCTTCAGACGGCGTCTGATTCTGCAAGTTTATATCCACCTCTTATCTCCGCGGCTTTTTCTGACCCGGGGAAATGGCGGATAACAATTATTGAATGTACAGATAGCCGCACACCTGCCACCGACCAAGGCTGTCGAAGTGTCTATCCCATCTACAGTGGGCCGAGGTCGTCTTCTAACCAACTCGGCTTCTGTAACGTCATAGGACTACTACCACGGGATTTAGTTACTGTTATTCACCTGCACCTGGCTTAATGTCAATTGGACAGAGTGTGAATACCACACATCACCTGTTGATGAGGTGGCGCCGTGTTGTGGACACCTGCCTCCGAGTGTGTGGGAGAGTACAGCAGTAATACATGAAACGTATACAAGCCTTCACTTCTATCTGCTGAAGTCTTTACTGCCATCACAAAACTGCTTCATTCCGAGATGAGTTCTTGGGTCCCTTTGAGGAATTAAAAAGCTGATTGGTTTGCTTGGTAACCTGCGCAGGTTACAGTAGGTGTACGTTGGTGCTATATTATGTGTTGTAGTATCTTTAACGTATCCCTTTAAATACATTTTTAGTCCTTCTCTATGAGTGTGGAAGTCACCTAAAATATTCATACAGTGGCCTAAAGGGATTGTCCATGATTTCCAAAAAGGCTAGTGAACCATATTATTCAATCTGAGAGTAGGGGAACCAATCCCAGAGCTGTTCACTTCCCACATCAATGTTAGAGCTCTGCCGACGGTTGCTATGGGTAACTTCCAGTCTCGGACGCATTTCGTTCGTCTGATGAGGCCGGTGTATGACTGTTTTACCGTTCACTCATTTTTTTAACTTACAAGTTGACTGTTCTTCCAGGAATGTGATGCAGCAGTTAACGTCCTCAGGTGATCTGCGTCGCAGACGCTTGTATAGTATTCACGCTCAGAACCGGGTTTGTGTTTCATTTCGCCTTCCGGTGTCCTCCAGTTGGCTCCGTACATTCCTCCCAGTCTCGCTGAGTTGTTTGTCTGTGTCTCGTGACCTCAGCGGAGTTTGCGGGAGGTTTACTCCATGCCTCGAGCAGCCGTCTCCTTGTACACCGAGGCGAAGTTGTGGTAACACGTCTGACTCACTACACGCGTAACGCTCCCGTAATATCCCCTAATCTCTGCCACCCCGAGAGAGAAACAAGCAACAACATAGAAGTAAATCAATCTCTAATAAAAAAGAAAGTGTAGAGGTAAATGAGGGACATAGAACTAGTACACAGCACCCCCGCATGTTGTGACAAGGGGCCGCGGGCACCACAGCCCCTCAGGGATTAATAGGCTTCTTATATTTTACCCAGTTTGAGGACTGTAGAGCCTCTGTATGTATGGAGAGATTTGTGGTGGTTTTCTTCCGATCTTTTCTTTCCTTATCTTTAATTTTTTGTTCAGGTGTTATCGCAACCAATCAACAAAGTGATGGTACCTGGGTCAGATGTGATTGGTTGACTTGTAGATCCAATTCAAAGTGCGGTTTCTGAGGAGAATAGGTTGGGTGCCTCAGCTGATCGGATCATCGGACTGGTGGTTTTCCCTTAAAGAGGTGCGGAGTCATGAGGTGACCAGCTGCCCGAGCCCTGACTGCCCACCCAACAATCAGCACTTGCGGCCTTGTTTTTCTTAGGGCGCGTTCACACGTTCTGCTAGTGTCAGTGCTCATGGGTTCATAAGGCGAGATAGTGCACAGGGGGCGGGGGTTCAGGTGATCACATACGAGTTTGCCGCAATTGATAAAGCATATGCGATAGGCCTGAACCCCCAGCCTGTGAGCTAGCGTCCACCTAGGGTGACCTTAGGGTGATGAACACGGGCGTTTGAAGGTAATTTTGCCATTTAAGCAGTCCGTCAAAAAAGGATGTGCCACACGAACGCTTTGGTCTTGCGTTTGAAAACGCAACACAGACAAGCCGTACCAAAGGGGAGGGATGGCCGAGTGATCGGGTTTCTGTGTACGTGTGGCCAAGCATAAGGCCCCTTCCACACTAGCGAGTTGATGCGATACTCGCATCACACTCGCAACGCAGATGCGGGAACGCACGGCCCGAACGTGCCAACGCGGGAGTGAACTCAGCATGTCAGTGTCACTCCCGCGGTGCAGGGTCGGCGTGCGTTCCGGCAGCTTGCGTGCGAGTGGGGATGCGAGTTCATCGCATAACAAATCGCTAGGTGGAAGGGGCCAATTGGGGGTGGGTTTTGTCTCCCATCTAAGCGTGAGCCACATATGGAGTTTTGAACCAGTTGGAATCCGGGCGGTTCGGCCGGGTGTCAAAAACGGATTCAAAACGGTTTCCAAACAACACGGATGTATCACCCTAATGCTGGGAACTGCAGTTAATATTTGATTATTATATTAGTTTATTGAATAAATTATTGGTTACTCTATAATAAAGCTTGGCAGCCCTTTGTTTTACCACAATGTTGCATTTTGTCTTTTTTTATCCCCTTTGCGCACAGCTTTTTCGATCATTTTGGCTCACTACCTTAAAAAATCCACTGTTCAGTTGTCCAGAGCTGTGTGAGGTTATATTCTGCGTAACAACTTTTTTACTTCTGAGTGACGTATTATCATCCGGCGTGTGCGGGAGAAGGAGGGAAAAAAATTCCAAAATGTGGTGAAATTGGTGGCGAAAACAACGCCATTGAGTCACTTTCTTGTGCGCTCGAATGATGCGTCTACTTTGGTTCCGTACAATCAGGGTGATGCCACACGTTTGGGTTTTGAATCAGCTTTTGAGTAAAGTTTGTTAAGCAGTCGCCCAAAAAATGCTGGTTTGTGACCCGTTTTAATGAAGATAATTGGTTGAAACCTGTCAAAAACGGATGCAGATTTTAACGGACTGCTTAAAAACAGGTCAAATGCAATGTATGCATCACCTCACCGTATGATTTAGATTTTTTTTTTTTTTAGATTTTACAATTGTGTGTTACTACATTTTTAAAACAATGTTTACGTAAAAATAATAGTTTCGCCATCTTTCTGACGCAATAACTCTATCATTACTTGGGTTCGTACGCAGATTGTTTGAGGTGTCATTTTTTGCATGATGAGACCGACGTTTTCCCTTGTTACTATTTTTTAAGACTGTGCAACCTTGTTTTTTATCACTTTTGTATCCAAAAGGCCAAAAGAGTGGCGTTTGGATATTTGCGGCGACTATTTCCGTTATGGGGTTCACGCCAGGAATGACTGATTGTATAACCGTGTCCATGTTTTTGTCCTCCATGCCAATTATAAAGCTTATTTGATTTGATATGAATGATGGGAAAATGCTATATAACTTATTTCTCTAATGTACATCGGGGGGAGAGGTATGGCTAGTGTACTGAGGTTAAAGGCGTTGCCCATGGAAAACCAATCAGAGCTCAGGTTCAATTTAAAAACGATGTGGGAGGAAAATGAAAGCTGAGCTAGATTGGTTAGTAAATGTACAGTTAGTTCTGCTTCTCAGACCGATCCTGAGAATGTCCCCACAATAACTTGATATTATCACTTTCAATATTAGTCACTTTATGTCCACGTGACGTGAGGTTAAGTTGTGAGGCACGTAACATGCGGGGTAAGTACAGCATATACGGTGTGATACTCGCCCCTACACCGGGGACACGTGCTCGCACTGGTATACACATACACACACATGAAGGGAGGAGTTGTTGGTGGGCACCGACCCCGGCCGTACCAGGATATACATGATGGAGTGTGACGTCACGCCGGGCGATTCCCTCCCCCTGGGTGACTCTCCTGAGCTGGAGACTCCGATCAACAAAGAGCGGAAGAGGAGGAGCAGCAGTGCGGTGAGTGCTCCGCCACATGTGCGCGACCTCTGTGTGACTTGTGTTTGACTTGCCGTAGTTTTTAGCTTATAGACAGTCCCAGCAGCGGCGCGGGGGTAGAGGGGGGAGTGCTTTGCACGGGTTGAGTCTCCAAAGACAATACTGGTATCACTATGAGGGGAGGGAAAGATAGTGTGTAGAGGCCAAATGGCACAGGAGCACGGAGCGGAGGACGTAACAGAGGGAGAAAAGAGCCCCGAGAGTAAGTAAAAGAGTTGGGGGGGGGTGAACAGGAGCCCCTGAGGGGAAGTAACAAGAGGGAAGAACAGGGGACCTGAGGAGTAAAACACAGAGGGGAAGCACAGGAGCCAATGAAGGAGTAACAGAGGGGAAGCACAGGGCCTGAGGAGTAAAAGAACAGAGGGGAAGCAAAGGGGACGCCCATGAGGAGTGAGTAGTAACAGAGGGGAAGCACAGAGCAACTGAGGAGTAACAGGGGGAAGCACAGGAGCCCTGAGGAGAGTAACAGAGGCGAAGGAAGCAACAGGAGCAATGAGGAGTAACAGAGGTGAAGAAGGAGACCCGAGGAGAAAAGAGGAGACACAGGAGCCTCCTGAGGAGTAACAGAGGGGAAGAACAGGAGCACCTGAGGAGAAGAAGTAAAAGGCGGAGAGACAAGGGAATATGTGAGCCAAGAGGAAAACAGGGGCGAGCACATGGCACAGTAGCGTAAACAGGGGCGACCACAGGGCACAGGAGCCCAGGAGGAGTTAACAGAGGGCAACCACATGGCACAGGAGCCATGGGGGGAAGTAACAGAGGGCCCACCCAGGGCACAGGAGCCAGGAGGAGTAACAGAGGGCACCACTAGGAACAGGAGCCGGAGGAGAGGCAAAGAGGGCCACACAGGGCCACAGGAGCCCAGGCGGAGAACAGAGGGCGCACACAGGGCACGGAGCCAGGAGGAGCGAACAGAGGGCGACCACAGGGCACAGGGCCCAGGAGGAGTAACGAAGGCACAGGAGCCCAGGAGGGTAACAGAGGGCCCCCATGCAAGGAGCCCAGGCAGGAGTAAATATACTACACCATACACCGAGCACATACCGTACACAGCGCACAGGTCAGGTTTACATCATATACTACACCATACATCCAGCACATACCGTACACAGCGCACAGGTCAGATGTGTCTAAGGAGTTTTTACTTTCCAGTGCATCTTAGTTTAGGACTTTATGAACAAAAGTCACATAGATCTCAGTTATTCCCTACAAGTACCACGAGCAGGTGTGGATTGACTCCAAATTTGGGATATTTGTTCACAAAGTCCCAACTTCCACGTCTGTAATTGGGTGATAATTCAAGGAACATTGCTGAAAACTAGACCATGGAGAAAATCTGAGCCCAAACAAAGGTACATGAGCCCTAAGGGTGACCAAGACTCAAGACCACATTAGAATGTGACTCTTTGGTCTTCTCCAGCTCCTCTATAAGGTCCCCCTCAAAGCACAAGAGGTCTTGTAGGGATTTCCACTCTAAAAAGTCCCTTTTAGCTCCCCTGAGAAGGACGGCAGCCTCTATCTCATCCATCTTTGACCATGTGATGGAACCTCTGTCCCTTATGTTTTTTCTCGTAACGCCTTTCTCCTGTCTCTGACTGCGGAGGGGATGCTCCCCATGTGAGCAATATGTAGTGGCCGCCGATCCAGTAACAATGAAGGGTGCGGGCTCCACCAAGTCCTGCCATACAATTGCAACGTTCCCAATCTATTTTTTTTCTGGGACCCAACGCGATTCTGCAACAACCACCGCGCCGTCCGCTGTGGACTGATTCTAGAGACGCAGAGTCACTGCGCCTCACACTGTACAGTCATACATATACTCACACTATATAGTCTACATCTACATGCACACATATCGTTCATACAATACAATCGTCATCATCCTCACATCACACATCGAGCCATACATATACAGATCATCATACCATACAACATCACACTGTACGATGCCCCTATATCATAGACATACACATCGGTCTACACACACACTATCTTTTCTTCATACATACCCGTCCTACAATACAGTTTTACACCTACATACATCCCCCTATCCACCTAGCACATCACATACACAGCACCCTATATGCCGCTACACAGCCATACACATCACACTGATATATCCTACACTACATCACCTCACACTATATCTCCAGGACACTACATCACATCACACTAATATAGCCATACACATACCTACACATCACACTATATGCCATATAAACACATACATAACACATCACACTGTAACGTATATTCATACTAACACATACACATCACACTGTCTTATATTCATACATACACATCACTCTATAGCAGTTCTCACAATACATATATCATACACTCACACTATATAGTCATACATCCTACACACACTATACTTATCTTTCATCCATACACCCGTCATACACTATTTCATGCCACACGTCACACTATATAATCATACACATACATCACACCATACATGTCGTCATACTCATCATATCACACTATATCGTCATATACATCATACTGTATAGTCATACATATACCTACACATCATACTACACACACACACATATATATATATAGTCATACACATCATACTACACACACACATATATATAGTCATACATACACATCACATTGTAAACACATATATAGTCATACACTACCACACTCTGATGGGGGGTGTGAACAAGGTTGTTAGTCCTCGTCCGGTCGACCCATGTCCTGTATGAAGATCCTTACAGAGTACATGTGGACGTCTCGTCTCCGCATGTAACTGGTGTCTGTCACAGGTGTTTGGGGCTTCATATTTTCGGGTCCCTTGGTCTTGCTGGTCTGGTGGGGTGATGCTGGGGCACGGCTTGTGGACACTAGTATTATACAGATGTAGCAGAACTGAGTTTGTCATCAGATCATCACTTGAGATGGGAGGGAAAAGGGTGGTTTTCTATAATAGAGGAGGGGGAACAGAGCGGCTGGCAGCTGGAAGGTTATCTATCCAACCCCAAGTGCTTATCATCAGAACAACTGAGTCCTTCTCTATAATGTCCTTTCTGAGGGATATAGGAGAGACACAGGCACATGCAGAGGCTGGGCTTGGAGAGAATAGCAGGAAGTGTACATCTGACCCCACTTGCTTCATCCACCGAGAGGTACAGGTCAGGACTGCGCTTAATGTCCTTTCTGGTGTGATAAGAGAGACTCTCGCCATGCAGAGGCTGCTGTGAGATACAGAAGTTCTATCTGACCCCAAGTGCTTATCATCAGAACAACTGAGTCCTTCTCTATAATGTCCTTTCTGTGTGATAGAGGAGAGACTCAGGCACATGCAGAGGCTGCTGGAGATAATAGGAAGTTACTATCTGACCCCAGGTGCTTAATACACAGAAGTACAGGTCAGTACTGCTCTATAATGTCCTTTCTGTGTGATAGAGGAGAGACACAGGCACATACAGAGGCTGCTGGAGAGAATAGGAGGTTTCTATAATCGACCCAAAGTGCTTAATACACACGTGCAAGGTCCTTACTGCTCTATAATGTCCTTTCTGATTGATGAGGAAGACACATTACATACAGAGGCTGCTGGAGAGAATAGGAGGTTTCTATCTGACCCCAAGTGCTTAATACACACAAGTGCAGGTCAGTACTGCTCTATAATGTCCTTGTCGTGGGATAGGGAGAACACCGGCCATACAAGAGGCTGCTGGAAGAATAGGAGGTTTTCTATCTGACCCCAAGTGCTTAATACAATACACACAAGTGCAGGCAGTACTTACTGCTCGTAAGGTCCCTTTCGTTGTGATAGAGGAGGAGACAAAACATGCACATACAGAGGGCCTTGCTGGAGAGAATAAGGTTTCCTATCTGACCCCAAGTGTTTTTATTATTCAAACAGCTGAGTCCCTTCTTCTATATGTCCTTTCTGATTGCAAGCTGTGATCGAGGAGATACGCATGCACAATGCAGAGCAGCTTGCTGGAGATAATATTAAGTTTCTATTTCACCCCAACAGCATCAGTACAGGTCAGTTCTTCTCTATGATGTCCTATATTATAGAGGAGAGACACAGACAGAGGCCGCTGGAGCTGATAGGAAGTTTTTATCTCGCCTTAAGTGCTTTATACACATAAGTACAGGTCAGTACTGCTCTATAATCTCCTATATGATCCTGCCCATGTGATATACAGAGGGTCTCCTATATCATTGGGGGCGAACCTATGGTCACTGGTGCCAGAGATGGCACTCGGAGGCCTCTCTGTGGGCACTCGGGCTGTCTCCCCAGGCACAGAGTTTGCCGATACATTGCTCTTCCTGCAGTCTCAGGCATTCCAAGTAGTGCCCTATCCTGTGCTGCCTGGTCCTTTCCCGAAGAGTGAAAAGGTGCGTACCGGGTCGGATTGGTAGCTCAAATATTCTGGGTGCAATAAGTTTGGTACTACCTAATTGCCGTCTTGGCACTTTTGGGAAAAGCTTAGGAACTTTTGGGTCTCATTTTGGGCACTCGATCTCTCAAAAAGGTTTCGCCATCACTGTCCTATATGATCCGCCCATGTGATATACAAGTGGATTCCATTGATTCCTGCCCATCGGGGAATTACAGAGAGCATCTCCTATATGATCATCCTGCCCATAACGTGATATACACGGGATATCCTATAAAAATAATTATCCTGCCCAATTTGATATCATAGGGATCTCCTATATGTATCCTGCCCATGTGATATACAGAGGGATATTCCTATATGATCCTGCCCATGGTATATACAGAGGTTCTCCTATATGATCCGCCCATTTGGGATATACAGAGGGATCTCCTATTGATCCTGCCCATAGGGATATACAGAGGGATCTCGCTATATGATCCTGCCCATGGGATATACAGATGGTCGCCTATAGTATACCTTCCATGTTGATACTGCCCCTAGGTATCTCGCTATATGATCCTGCCCTATGGGATATCCAAGGGATCCTCCTATATGATTCCTGCCCATGTGATATACCAGAGGGATCTCCTATATGATCCTGCCCATGTGATATACAGAGGGATCTCCTATATGATCCTGCCCATGGGATATACAGAGGGATCTCCTATATGATCCTGCCCATGGGATATACAGAGGGATCTCCTATATGATCCTGCCCATTTTGATAGACCAGAGGGATCTCCTATATGATCCTACCCCCCATGTTTATACATAAGGGATCTCCTATATGATCCTGGCCCCTTGTGATATACAAGTATGGATCTCCTATATTATCCCCCTGGGATATACAGAGGGATCCTCCGATATGAATCCTGCCATTGGATTACAAAGGGATTCCTATATGAATCCTGCCCATGGGATATACAGAGGGATCTCCTATATATCCTGGCCTGGGATATACAGAGGGATCTCCTATATGATCCTGCCCATGGGATATACAGAGGGATCTCCTATATGATCCTGCCCATGTGATATACAGAGGGATATCCTATATGATCCTGCCCATGTGATATACAGAGGGATATCCTATATGATCCTGCCCATGGGATATACAGAGGGATCTCCTATATGATCCTGCCCATGGGATATACAGAGGGATCTCCTATATGATCCTGCCCATGGGATATACAGAGGGATCTCCTATATGATCCTGCCCATGTGATATACAGAGGGATCTCCTATATGATCCTGCCCATGTGATATACAGAGGGATCTCCTATATGATCCTGCCCATGTGATATACAGAGGGATCTCCTATATGAGATGGCATGTGTATGAGAGACCGACACATACTGAGGCCCCCGGTGCTTAGGGGGCTCCACCACATCATTGGGCCCTGACCGTCACTTCTTGTAACTCGGGGGCTGGTTGTGTCCCTCAGTTATTTCCTCCAGCAAAAATCACTGACACTGTGGGCTTTACCGCCGTTCCACTTTAGAGGGAGCTTCTGATTGGACACTGTTAGTGTAGGACCCTGCCCCCACTGTGTGATGGCCCATGGTTGCTTTAACCCGCACAATTCCTGACAATGGCACAATAGACTGAATGTGGCGGCGGTTTAACCCTGTATTCTCCTCATGTCTATAATATTCATGTACTTAGCAACAATGTTTTCTATGCTGATGACGCGTCTTCTTATTCTCTCCACATTTTTCCCCCCCCGCAAAGCGTCAGCCAGGTAAGAGGGAAGGGTCTCGCCTCCTCAGCAACCTCTTCTGTCCTGAGACCCTTAACCTGTGAGAAAAGTAATGCACAGGTGGGTTCTGAGGAGCCGGTCGCCTTGGCACCACGCACAGACCACAGTATGACGGCACATTAATCTGCCCAACACAACTGCATAGAAGGCTGAACATGACAGTATGAAAAGCATAATATCACCCCCCTGTACACACCTACTACTGCAGCTCCACACAACTAGGAGGGATATGTGTACTATGGTGGAGTGAAATTAGACTATGGATGTGAGGATAGGGTGGATGGGATGATAGAGGGACTATGGATGGGGAGGGATATGATAGGATTATGGTTGGGAGGGATTGAGTATGAGGACTAGGGTGGGGTAGGATATGAAGAGGACTTATGGGTGGAGGGATCGAATAGGACCGGGTGGGAGGTATGAATTAGGACTTTGGTTGAGAGGATATGACTGAGTGCTAGGTGGTGATGGGTATGAATGAGGACTATGGATGGGGAGGGATATGAATGAGGACTATGGATGGGGAGGAGGATGAATGAATATGGATGAGGAGCTGAATTCAGGGATGGGGAGGGATAGGATATGAAGTAGGACATGGGATGAGGGATATGAAAGATAGAAGGACCAATAGGAGCTGGGTAGGAGGGATAATGAATGAGGACTATGGTGTGGGAGGGATTGTATGAACTGAGGACGTCTGGATGGGGCGTGGATATGAATGAGGACTATGATGGGAGATGTGAGGGATAAACTGGAGGACTAGGATTGGGGAGGGATATAATGAGGCACTATGATGGGAGGGATATGAAGGAGGACATGGGTCGGAGTATATGAATAAGGGACTATGGGTAAGGAGGGATATTGAATGAGGATTATGGGTAAGGAGGGATATGAATAAGGGACTATGGTAAGGAGGGATATGAATGAGGACTATGGGTAAGGAGGGATATGAATGAGACTTGTCAATGAGTGATGAAGTGAGGGATATGTTAAGAGGATAGTAGAGATAGGGATATAATGAGCTAGTATGGGGATGGTATATGTCATGAGGACTATGGATTGGGATGGGTGGAGTAGCATGATGTACTATTGGATGGGAGGGATATTTGAATGAGGGACTAGGATGGGGATGTGTATATGCATGAGGACAGGTGGGGATGAGGATGAGGGAGGAGGAGGACGATCATGGAGTGAACTAATGAGGAGGTGAGGATATGGATAAGAAGGGATATGAATGAGGACTATGGGTAAGGAGGGATATTATGAGAAGGAGGAGATAGTGGCGGATATGAGACAATGGATGGGAGATGATCTGAATGAGGACTATGGGTAAGGAGGGATCTGAAGGAGGACTATGGGTAAGGAGGGATCTGAATGAGGACTATGTGATGCGGGAGGGATATGTAAGTGAGGATTATGGGTAAGAGGGATATGAATGAGGACTATGGATGGGGAGGGATATGAATGAGGATTATGGGTAAGGAGGTATGAAATGGGATAGATTGGGCTTGAATGAGGACTAGGGTAAGGAGGTGAATGGGATCTTGGAAGTGGTGGATGACTATGGGTAATGGAGGGATCTGATGAGGACTAATGGGTAAAGGAGGTATTGATGAGGACTTGGATAAGAAGGGATGAATGAGGATAGGTAAGGAGGATGAAATGAGGACTTGGGTAAGGAGGGATATGAATCTATGATGGAGATACTATGCGATTGGGTAAGGAGGGATATGAATGAGGACTATGGGTAAGGAGGGATATGAAATGAGGACTATGGGTAAGGAGGGATCTGAATGAGGACTAGTGGTAAGGGGGATCTGAATGAGGACTATGGGTAAGGAGGGATCTGAATGAGGACTATGGTTAAGGAGGGATCTGCATGAGGAACTATGGGTAAGGAGGGATTTGACATGAGGACTATGGGTAAGGTTAGGGATCTGAATGAGGACTATGGGTAAGGAGGTGATTAATGAGGGATATGGGTAATGGGTCTAATGAGGACTATGGAAGAGTAATAGAGGATATGTAGGAGGGTATCGAATGAGGACTATGGGTAAGGGGGGATATGAATGAGGACTATGGGTAAGGAGGGATATGAATGAGGACTATGGGTAAGGAGGATATGAATGCAGGACTATGTGTAACGGAGGATCTGAATGGAACTATGGGTAATGAGGATTGAATGTAGGACTATTGTAAGTGAGGATATAATGCGGACTATGTTGTAATTGGTAGGTGCATTAGATATGGATAATGAACTTAAGTGATTATTACTAACTTATTAAAAAATCTGGATTTTTCATTGTTACCCCGGAGGACAGATATGAATGGAATATGAAGTGAGGAGATGATTCTGAACTCATGGCCCCCCGTAAGCGATGCGTGCTACTTCCTGATCATGGACGTTGGACTTATAACCTCTAGCCATTCCTCTTATCGCTACTCCTTCTTCACCGTTATTGCTCTGCACGTGTCTTCTCCTCTCCCTTCCCACGCTCTTGCTCCACGATAAGAAGTTGATCCATTGTTTCCTCCCCTCCCCAATTTTTCTCCTGGGCCCCTGCCCCCTCGACGCGGCTCACGCTCCGCCGCTGGGATCTTCTCATCGTGGCCTCCATCCGTCCTCGCACGCTGGCTAGCACGCTGGGCCTGTCTTCCCCTGCCCCCTCCTCCCACCGCTGGCGCTCTCACATGAGGGCCGCCCTCCTCCTCCTCCCGCCCTCCTCACGCTGGCGGCCCCGGATCCTCACGCCGCGTCGGGGCCGGACTTTCCACCGGGCGCTTCCCTCTGCACTGGGAAGTATGCCTCGCATCAGCAGGGTGCGGACCGCAAGTCACGGCTTGTGCACCCCTGATCCCACACTTAGTTGAGATGAATGTGGCTGCACTTTATGTACATGCTCAGCAGTGAAGCTTCTCAGCTAGAGGGACCAGGAAAGCAGGACTTCAGAGTCGTGGAGTCGGCAACATGTTGGTAGAGTTGGAGTCGAAGTTCAGGATATTGGGGAGTCGGAGTTGGATTGGGGGGGGGGGGGTCTGTCTTACTGACTCCAATGCCCTGGTTGTTTCTGCGGTAAATCTGTTGCATGTGAAAATATTGTAGTTTTTCCATTAAAGGCTCCAACAACCCACAAGAAGGAGGAGAAGAGGAGATAATAGCAGAACCTGTCTAATATTGGCCACTAGAGGGAGCCAAAAAGCAAAGAAGAAGAAGGACACAGTAGTCACCACATCATCACACCAGCAGGGGGCAGTGTGTCCTCCTATCACTGCTAGGGTGACTGTCCTAAACATGGCCCCACATCATCACATACAGCCAGCGGGGCAGTGTCCTATCACTACAGGGGTAACTGTCCTATACCATGGCCCCCACATCATCACAACCCAGCAGGGGGCAGTGTCCTATCACTACTAGGAGGGTACTGTCCATCCCATGGCCCCCACATCATCACACCAGCAGGGGGCAGTGTCCTCTCACTACTGGGGTAACTGTCCTATACCATGGCCCCCACATCAGACAACCAGCAGGGGCAGTGTCCTATCACTACTAGGGTAACTGTCCATACCATGCCCCCACATCACACACCAGCAGGGGCAGTGTGTCCTCTATCACTACTAGGGGGTGACTGTCCTATAACATGCCCCACATCATCACACCAGCAGGGGCAGTGTCCTATCACTACTAGGGGTACGTCCTATACATGGCCCCCACATCATCACAACCAGCAGGGCCATTGTGCCTCCTATCACTACTAGGGGGAATGAAGGAAATAGTTGTTACCCTATACTACCATGTCCCCCATCATCACACCAGCAGGGGGCATTGTCCTATCACTACTAGGGGTAACTGCCTATACCATGGCCCCCACAATCATCACACCAGCAAGGGCAGTTGTCCTCCTATCACACTAGGGTGAGTTACCCTATACCATGGCCCCCACTTCATCACACCAGCAGGGGGCAGTGTCCTCCTATCACTACTAGGGGTGACAGTCCTAATCCATGGTCCCCATATCATCACACCAGCAGGGGCAGTGTGTCCTCCTATCCCTACTAGGGGTGACTGTCCTATACCATGCCCCACATCATCACACCAACTTGGGCAGTGTTCCCTCCTATCACTACTAGGGGGTGACTGTCCTATACCTGCCCCCCCCCCCCCCACTCATCCAACACCAGCAGGGGCAGTGCTGTCCTCCTATCCCTACTAGGGGTTGCTGTCCTATACCATGGCCCCCAATCATCACACCAGGAGTGGGCAGTGTCCTCCTATCACTACTAGGGGTGACAGTCCTAATCCATGGTCCCCATATCATCACACAGCAGGGGCAGTGTGTCCTCCTATCCATTCTTGGGTGCTGTCCTATACCTAAGCCCCCACATCATCTCACCACTGGGGGCAGTGTGTCCTATCACGCTAGGGTGGTCTGTCCTATACCATGGCCCCCCCCCCCACATCATCTCACCAACTGGGGGCAGTGTCCTCCTATCACCTATAGGGGTGACTGTCCTATACCATGCCCCCACATCATCACCACAGGGGGCAGTGGTCCTCCTATCACTACTAGGGGGTGACGTCCATCCATGGCCCCCAATCATCACACCAGCAGGGGGCAGTGTGTCTCCCTATCACTACTAGGGGTGACTGTCCTATACCATGCCCCCACATCATCACACAGCAGCGGGCAGTGTCCTCCTATCACTGCTAGGGGTGACTGTCCTATACCATGGCCCCCACATCTACACCAGCAGGGGCATGTATCCTCCTATCATCACTGCTAGGGGTGACTGTCCTATACCATGGCCCCCACATCATCACACCACAGGGGAAGTGTGTCCTCCTATCACTGCTAGGGGTGACTGTCCTATGTCAACAGGAATCCAAATGGCCCAAGTGAAATGGCACCCATGTACACAAGCCGCACAATGTGTAATGATACAATACACTTTATGGAGGAGGGTACCTGAGAGGAGGGTACAGATCTCCTTATAGCGAGGGTTGGTTTGTCCTCCTTTAGCAGCTCATAAGGCACCCTGGGTGTTATTTCCCAATCAGTGTGTGGCCCTGGAACAGGACATAGAGCACAGGGTGGTAGGTCATGTGTGGTAGCTGGTCCGAGTCTCCAAGTTCATGTTCCATAAAGAGCATCCAACAGACCCCGGGCAGTATTGTCGCCCCAAAATAATGTGAATCCTTGTAGGGCGTCCCTGGGGGTGGAGGCGAGTCATTGCACACGTTTGGGTACCTTTATCCGGTCGCACATCACCTGAGATCCATGGCAGTGTCCATACGTGCCGGTGTAACTCCAGGAATAGACTCCACAAAGCACTGAGCCCCGACGACTTTGTGGACATCTTTGGCTTTCCACAAGTTGAAGTCCTCCAGGTGGCGCTCCCGTCAAATATGTACCAGGGGGGTCCCTCTTATCCCTCCAAGTAAGCCCCCAGATGGGAGGATAAGACCGAAGATTTTGTGTCCTACCATCAACGTGTGCAGAACCCGGTCTAAAGTCTTCTCTTGATCAATTCATCATATTCCCGAGCATCCAAAAGTGCATGAGGACTCCGCAAAAGGTGCAATGATCCTTCCTCCTTGTGGGGCACCAGTAGGGAGTGTTGTACAAGTTCCAGGTGTGGACTTCCCTCCAAAAAAAAGAGTTACACTTCTTACCCTTATCCATCTATTGGACCAAACATGACCTGGATTCCTCCTCAGACCCTTTATCTCCTCCAGCTTCTCTCCGACCTCCCAGGCAGCGGACGCTGGAGATCTCTGAAGCTCCTTCTCACTCCCCTCTCAGCAGGA
This sequence comes from Engystomops pustulosus, assembly GCA_019512145.1. NCBI lineage: Eukaryota > Metazoa > Chordata > Amphibia > Anura > Leptodactylidae > Engystomops > Engystomops pustulosus. The sequence continues at coordinate 122,758 of WNYA01000374.1, forward strand.
CAGAAGCTCCTGCAGGAACGTCTCACCTACCTCTGACCATGTAAGGGAGGCCACCTACACCATACACCCAGCACATACCGTACACAGCGCACAGGTCAGGTTTACATCATATACTACACCATACACCCAGCACATACCGTACACAGCGCACAGGTCAGGTGTCTAAGAGTTTTTACTTCCATGCATCTTAGTTTAGGACTGTTTGTTCATAAAGTCACCCAAAAGTCACATAGATCTCAGTTATCCCTACAAATACCACGGCAGTGTGGATTACACCAAATTTGCGGATATTGTGTTCACAAAGTCCAACTTCCACGTCTGTATCGGGTGATAATTCAAGGAAATTTATGAAAACTCGACCATGGAGAAAATCTGCGCCAAAACAAATGGTAATGAGCCCCTAAGGGTGACCTAGACTCAAGACCACATTAGAATGCAACTCTTCAACTCTGCATCTCCAGCTCCTCTCTAAGGCCCCTTCTTCACTGGCGTTTTTCACGCGCGAGTTCTGCGCGTTGCATTGACGCTCAGAACTCGCATTGCACTCTGTTCCCATTGTATTCAATGGTCTTTTCTCCATTGCGTGGTTTTCAACGCGCGTGCTTGCGTTCGTTTGACGCGCGTCAAAATCGCAGCATGCTATATTTTTGCGATTCACGGCATTTTTGCACGCCCCATTCAAGTCTATGGGGAAGTATCAAAAACGCATTGCACTCGCAAACATTGCAGTGACAATGCGAGTGCAATGCGTTTTAACGTAAGGGTTGCTAGGTGACCAGTATAACAGTATTTCCCCTGCTCGCGAACGATCATTTAATTAAAAAAACACAATGAAGAACAGTGAAGAATAGAATAAAAACAGTGAAACACAGGTCATTTAAGATAAAACACATGCAGAACACAGTGCAGAATAGATACAGATGTTCGGCACATCTGCTTACTTTCGGGATATCGCGCGGAGCGGTGCGAACAAAATACGCATGTGAAGAACAATATTATGTGAAGAAGCATTGCAGATGTATGGAAACATCTGCAATGTGTTCTTTACACACATATAATTTTTCTTCACTGCTATTTGTTCGCACCGCTCCGCTCTATCCCGACAAGTAAGCAGATGTGCCGAACATCGTGTAATCTATTCTGCACTGTGTTCTGCACTGTGTTTTATCTTAAATGATCCTGTGTTCACTGTTTTATTCTATTCTTCACTGTTCTTCAATCTGCTAACTTTGTCGGGAGATATATATCGCGCGCGGAACAGTGAAGAATAGATCGCAGTGTTTGCAAACTTATCAGAAGACATTCTTTTTCAATTAAATAAAACATTTATATTCCGAACCTTGGTCCCCTTTGAAAAAGTCCCATTGACTTAAAAAAACGCGTGAAAAGCAACGAAAACGCAAAAACGCGAACAAAATGAAAACAAAAACGCAGCAAAAACGTCAGTTTTTCATGCATTGCACCCGCACGTGAAACGCAACGCTAGTGTGCAAGAGGCCTAAGGTCCCCCTCAAAGCACAGAAGGTCATGTAGGGATTTCCACTCTAAAAAGTCCCTTTTTGGTCCCCGGGAAGGACGGCAGCCTCTATCTCATCCATCTTTGACCATGTGATGGAAGCCCAACTTCAAAGGGACTTTTCAGGACTCATTTGTCTCCTCCAGCTCCTTCAAGGTTCCAGCACAGGAGGTGCCACTCTCTGAGGTCCCTCTTTTCTCCCCTGGGAAGGACAGCAGCAGGAACGTTGCATCTCATCCATCTTTGACCACATGAGGGGAGCACAGCTGACGCCGGGCATCAAACAATTGTTTGAAATCCATGGTTGTTCCTCTCCACGGAGATCTGTAGTAAAAGGCTTTATTGAAGGAGCAGAAGTCTCCTGCGATATTTGTTCAAAAAGTCCCAACTTCCACATCTGTAATCGGGTGATAATTCAAGGAACATTGCTGAAAACTAGACCATGGAGAAAAGGCTCAGCCAAAACAAAGGTACATGAGCCCCTAGGAATTCCAGCTTCCACCTGGACTCAAGACCTCCATGAAATGCTGCACTTTGGTGCCCACCAGTTCCTCCTCAATGTCTCCTCGGCTGTCGCTCACTAAAGTCCCTCTAACTGCCCCTGGAAAAGGCGACTGTTTTAGCAGGAACGTTCCATTTATGTTGGACTGATGGAGGGAAGTAAAGCTTCAAAGTGTCTTCTCAGAAGTCCTTTGTGTCCTCCTGCTCCTCTCTGAAGTCCCAGCACAGGAGGTCTTGGAGATCTTTCGTCACTCTCTGAGGTCCCTCTTTTCTCCCCTGGGAAGGACAGCCGCCTAAACAGGAACGTTGCATCTCATCCATCTAGGACCACATGAGGGAAGGCCAGTTTGACTTGTCTCCTCCAGCTCCTTCAAGGTCCCAGCACAGGAGGGGTCACTCTCTGAGGTCCCAGCACAGGAGGGGTCACTCTCTGAGGTCCCTCTTTTCAGGAATATCTCATCCATCTTTGACCACATGAGGGTCCAGCTTCATAGTGCCTTTTCAGGACTTGTCTCCTCCAGCTCCTCCCCAAGGTCCCAGCACAGGAGGTCTTGGAGATCTTTCGTCACTCCCTGAGGTCCCTCTTTTCTCCCCTGGGAAGGACAGCAGCAGGAACATCTCATCTATCTTTGACCACATGAGGGAAGCCCAGCTGCCGCCGGGCATCAAAAAATTGGTAGAAACTCATGGTTGTTCCTCTCCACGGAAATCTTTAGTAAAAGGCGAAAGATTTGGACGTTCTGAAGAGAAACCAGAGTGTACCTAAGGGAGGACGACGTCTCTGCACAGGGACTCGGCTCCCCTCATCACACCCATGGAGAGGACAAGGTCCGTGTGTATTTGGAGGATATGACCCGCCCCCCGTCACCTGGACTCTTGTATCTCCTGATACTGAACTGCACAAAGATTTTATTTTATTTTTGTAAACCAGTTTCAATCCTGAAGAGGCACCAGATGCATCCTGGGTAACTATGCAGATGAGAGCAGGAAGTCTTCAGATGGCTGTGAGTTACTGCTGAGAGGGCGGGAGGTTCCTGTCTCCACGTCCTGTGGTGGAGGGGCTGCACTGGAGAGGACACCGGGGGATGGGAGCGGCTCAGGGTGATCACAAGCAGCAGAGGATCACAAGAGCCAGAGGTGGAGGTATCTCTGCGCAGACCTGCCCTCAGGTTACGGAGGAGGCGTCTTATACTGTCGGCATCTATTGGGTTGTCCTTCAGAAGATTCTGGGCTGTGATGTCGGCGCCCCCCGGTGGTCACTCCCTCTGCGGACACTTAGACATCGAAAACTACAGGACGTCACACAAAAAATAAGCCCCCGCACTGCTACGGAAAGCGGCAACACAAAGAGTCTGTTTTTTCCCCTAAAGGATATCATTAAATAAATGAAGGGTTTTTTTTTTTTTTTTACAAATTAAAACCTTTACTTCTGGTATCGCGGTTTTCCTTTCGACCCAGAGAAACATTTTTAAGTTATTTGGCAAATTTTTATTAGAAAAAATAACATCAGATTTGTGCGATATGTTAAACAATCTGTATAGAGAGGGTTAATAAAAGGTCATTAGTGCGACATATGAAACCCCAAATTACTATCCCCTTAAAGGGGTTTGCCCATGAAAGAAAATTCTCAAATTTCAATCCCCCAATTGATGTTTACAGAAGAAAGATCATTATTAACCCCTTACTGCACAATGTTACTCAGTGTTATTGGTGTTTTATCTCCTATCACTCAGTGATGGTCGGTGTGAGGGTCCAGAGTGTGAGCGGGGACTCTCTGAGCAGACACTTCATGATCCCTCTAGTGCCCGGAGATGCTGTGTGCTGACAATGTGCTTAGATTATCAGGGTCCAGGTTTATATATACTTGCATTTACCTTCTGAATATTCACTAATATCTGACACATAGAGAGATATGAGACAGAACAGATCAGAGATGATGAGATCCATGAGATGCATATTACACACAGTCACCCAGAACACATGCTGTCAGCTCTGCTATATGCCCCCCTCCCCTTCCCCTGGATAAAGACCTTATCTGTCTATAGATCTGTATGCATGGCCGTGCATCTCTATGGAGAGGGGTGGGGTCATCCCTCCTCCTCTCCATGGCGCCGGGCGCATCCCCGTTTGACGGGGTACATTCGTGTGCATTCAGCCTTAAAGTAATTATTAAAAAAAACATGATTTTTAAATGCAGATCTCCATCCCCCCCCCCCCCCCGACTATAACTTTAAGACTGGATCTCTCTGGTTCTGTCTCACTTAGAAATATTAGGATATTATATTAAAGGGGAGACATCTATACCTCAGTGCCTCCAGAGATATGACGAAGTATATAATATATGAGGTTTGGGCGGTAGCTCGGGACCCAATCCTTCTATGGGGCCCCATGGCCACCCAAACCAGCCACCAAATGTCATACTGAGAAGGTCCTTCGCCCCTGAAATCCTTGTACATCTGTTTCTGCTCTCAATACACATGTGCACAAGAGCCATTTCAGGACCTTAGAAGGTCCTCCAAAGGTCCTGGAACCACAGATTGAAAGCAGCAGAAGGGGCTCATCCTCCATTCTACAAGAAGCTGATTCCAGCACCAGATGTAGGAAGTGATTCCAGACTTGTAGGGGCCATAATATTCATACAGCCCCGGGGCACATGGTGGTCTTATTTCCATCCCCCCCCCCCCCAAAAAAAAAAAAGTTTATATTTTCACATTTTAGTTATTTTTCTGCTAATTCTAAATAATTAAATTATTCTATCAGGTTAAAGTCTTAAATATCATGTAAAAAAAACTAAGTAAAAATTGTTGTGATCTGTAAAAATCGGTTCCACAAATGTTGCCATTTAAAGACGAGAACAGAACAGAACTGCAAAGATGGACCAGGACGTTCAGGCACCAATGACCAGCGGTAACGAAGGGGTTAATGTGACCCAATAAGATTTTCCAGAACATGGTGTTGTTAGATTTGATGTTGAATGATATCTCAGTGACCAATGTGACGGCTCCTGGAGGTAACGGAGGTAAGATGGCCGCCGCTCACATTGCGTTGCCCTGACGATGTCCGCTCGCCGCTCCAGCTTTGCTACCTGACAGCGTCAGTGTCTGGGGACGGAGCCTCTGTACTGCTGAAAGCGGCGTGAACGGCGGCCATCTTTCCTGTGATACCAGCGTTCACACCTGCACTGACACCCAGACACCATGGAACACCAGACCCGGGCCAACCCATTGTCCTATCAGTGGCGGGACCAAGGTCCAATCCAGGGGGTGTAGGAGAATCATCTCAGAGGTGACCTCCTTACACCCACCGCCGTTTCCGCTCCACAATCCTGGGGCATAATAATAATAGGAGGGGGAGGAGGAGAAGGAACATAAATATCACAACATTATGGACCTTTCCAGAAGTGACACCATGGGGGGTTAGGATATTTATTAGGGTACCCCACTGGCCTAGCACTTCCTGTGTACAGATATATATATATTATACACTTCCCATAGTGGCCACTAGATGGAGATAATAATCCACAATGTGGCCCGGATCAGAACCGGCATCTATAACACACAGGTTATAGCGGAGACTCCTGGATTTATAGATACAGGCAGTCCCCGGGTTACATACAAGATCGGGTCTGTAGGATTGTTCTTAAGTTGAGTTTGTATGTAAGTCGGAACTGTATATTTTATCATTGTAAACCCAGCCAGAACTTTTTTGGTCTCTGTGACAATTGGATTTTCATAATAATGTTGGGTTGTCATAAGAATCAGGATTGATAATAAATCTTCATTACAGACGCCTGTGATATATACACTGTGCAGCTATTGCCCCAGATGAGATGAAACCACTAGATGAAGAGACAGACAGGCTGCTCGCCTTCAGCCTCACGACGCAGTCACATGCTGCGTTTCGGTTGCGTTTTGATACGCATTACAGCATCTGAGGAGCGGAAATTTGCCTAATTACATTACTGATTACATCTGTTAACGCTATGTAAACACGTATGTTAACAAAACATAAACAGTAACACATTTTTTTAACACCTGCGTTAACATCACGTTTATGATGTGTTTTATAAACACAAATGTTAACAGTAAAGTAATTAGGCAAATCACCTCCTCAGCTTTTGTAATGTGGTTCAAAACGCAATGAAAACGCAACGTGTGACCGTGGCCCCACCCAAAAAGTTCCAAATTTTAGGAATCCAGTAAAAAGGCAGGAAAAAAAAAAAATCAGGAATGTATTCCACCTCATGTACAATGTTTGTCCTGGATTCCTCAGCTATAGAGATAGACTGCACACAGGTATGTACTTACATTACATACAGTAGGTAGGTAGGTAGATAGGTAGGTGACTCTTGCTCGGGTCAGTGGAGGGAGTTGTCAGGACCTACAGGAGGATGGATGAGGATGCTGCTGACACGTCCTAGGATAATGTCTGAGATATAACTCTGCTTGCTTCTATCTGGCGACCCGACTGCGTTATGAACGCTAGAGAGGGGAGGGGCCTGGCTGCTGCACCTGTCATAGAGCACTGATAGGGCAGAGACTGCAGGGACCCATTACTCTGCTGCCCCCTGCCGCCGGGGAGAACTGCCTGCACCTGCCATAGAGCACTGATAGGGCAGAGACTGCAGGGACTCATTACTCTGCTGGCTGCCTCTGCAGGACCTTCTCCCCCCCCTCTCGGAGGTCCCTGCAGGCTGTGATATTACATACAAGACATTGTCTAAGGTGTCATGTGGGAGGAGCCAACACAATTTTGCATTGACCCTGGAGAGATTATGGGGTGACACCTGCTGATTGTGCCCCTCAGACATCCCTGGCGCCAGCAGCTCCCCCACTCCCCCGCAGTACAGGGGCCGCCATACCACTCCCTGCCACTGTGATGCGCTATACTGCGCTGTAACCCGTAGCAACCACATCACACATCAGACATGAGCTGGTGAGGGGTGCAGGGGGGGCACTTACCTCACAATACGTCACACATAGAAGATGGATTTTGTCCACTTTTATTAAAAACCCAACTGAGTTCCCTAAATTTATGCCAGAAACCCCCTCGTAGCTGAGGCAGATACCAGATTCTGGCACATGACGGGGCCCCGGCGGACCCCAGACTGTAACCTGCGGTCCTTATACATGTGTGATAACTACAACCCCCAGCATGTCCACACACAGGATACACAGCTGACCACCAGGGTGCGCTCTACCACACAGAGCGTCCTGCCGGGCATCAGCCTCTGTTCACACTCTCACAATCGTCACGTTTTTTGGATGCATTTTTGACAGATTCCAAAGGCGTCAGCCCTGACCACGCTCTGAGGTTACATTACGTTTTAGCAAATGCAGTGGAAACGCGATGTAACCCCAGCGTGTGATCAAGGCCGAATCCTTTGGAGTGCGCCAAAAACACCTCACGTGACGTTTCTCTGGAGGGCGCGTTCACACGTTGCGTTTTGACCTGCGTTTTCATTGCGTTTGAAACGCATATACAACAGCTGAGGAGCGGTGATTTGCCTAATTACATCACTGTTAACATTTCCGTTTACAAAATGCATCATAAACGTGATGTTAACGCATGCGTTAACGTTGCGTTTACAAACGTAAACGGTAATGTAATTAGGCAAATTACCTCTCATCAGCTGTTGTATATGCGTTTCAAACGCAATGAAAACGCGACCAAAACGCAACATGTGAACGCGCCCTGAGGTCGTGTTCACACGTTGCGCTTTGGTTGTGTTTTCATTGCGTTTTAAACACATATTACAACAGCTGAGGAGAGGCGATTTGCCTAATTACATTACTATTTACATTTGTTAACGCGATGTTAACACATGCGTTAACATCATGTTTTTAGTTGTGCGTTTTTAGATCGTAAAAAAAAAACACATGGGTTTTTGACCAGTTTGAATTAAGATAATTGGTCGAAACTGTAAGGGCGCGTTCACACGTTGCGTTTTGGTCGCGTTTTCATTGCGTTTGAAACGCACATACAACAGCTGATGAGAGGTGATTTGCCTAATTACATTACCGTTTACGTTTGTAAACGCAATGTTAACGCATGTGTTAACAAAACGCATGTGTTAACGCGTTGTTAACGCATGCGTTAACATCGCGTTTACAATGCGTTTTGTAAACAGAAACGTTAACAGTGATGTAATTAGGCAAATCACCGCTCCTCAGCTGCTGTATATGCGTTTCAAACGCAATGAAAATGCGACCAAAACGCAACGTGTGAACGCGCCCTAAAAAAAACCATGCATTTTTTTACGATCTGAAAACGTGCAACTAAAAACATCCCAAAAATGGCCTAAAAACTCCTTGTGTGCCACCACCCTAAAACCCAGTACGCCAATATGCAAATATGATGCATTTTTCAAGAATGCAAAAACACAATAAAAAAAACGCAACAAAAACGCCGCCTGTGTCACCAGCCTCAGGATGCAGGCCGCGGTCACACGTACCGCTAGACGTCCGTTCATAACGCGACGCTAGCGCACAGGGGGAGGTCCTCGGCCCGAACGCACATGCGATTGTTAAGCCGATCGCATGCGTTTCTCTGGAAGGACCTCCCCCTGTGCGCTAGCGTCGCGCTATGAACGGACGTCTAGCGGTACGTGTGACCGCGGCCTCAACAATCGCATGCGTTTCCCTGGAAACGCATTTGCGTTCGGGCCAAGGACCTCCCCCTGTGCGCTAGCGTCGCGTTATGACGGACGCTTAGCGGTACGTGTGACCGCGGCCTAAGCCGATCGCATTCGTTTCCCTGTTAACGCATGTGCGTTCGGGCCGAGGACCGCCCCCTGTGCGCTAGCGTCGTGTTAGGAACGGACGCCTAGCGGATCGTGTGACCGCGGCCTTAGGCCGGCGCCACACGTGGCGCTTTGTCTGCGCTTGCAAACGCAAACGCAGACAAAGTCGCGCCCACCGGGGAGGGCCTCGGCCAGTGTGGCCACTGTGTGGCGCCGGCCTTATGAACGCGGCGCTAGCGGAACATGTGAATGTGCCCTGAGTACTCACACCTGTGGCACCGTATACCTGAGCGCAGGATGTTGCAGGTGACCAGCGGGAGGCGCTCTCAGGAGTCCTGACCAATCAGTGGCATTGGCTCGTTAACCCCTTGCTATATAATGACCTGCAGGCAGGGAGGGGGCAGGTGCAGCTGTGTCTTACCTGAGTGGATCCTTGTGCCTGAGGTAGGTGGGAGATGTATCTAAGCTCCTGTATCACTGGGGGTGGGGGATAAGTTGTGGGTCCTGTATTTTGGCTTTTTGTCTGTTCTTGCCCTGGGGTCCTGTGGTGGGTGTTTGCTGCCTGCTCTGATGGGTGGGGGTCTCCATGAAGCCCCCGGGCTCCAGATTATCCTGCTTTTCTGTTGTTATCTGCTGTTTGTTGCTTCTCTCTGGTGTTTGGATGGAAACATTCAGTGTTTTATAGAAATAAGTCCCTTCTTAAAGGGATATTCCAGTGTCTAGTTATCAGTGACTATGAGATGTGACCTGTATCTTCCCTTGCCTTTAGTCATGTGGTTTAGGGGGTCCCCTTTCTATTATATGGGTGGACACTGCTGCCCTGTTTTTGCTCCCCTTCTCTTTGGTGTCTAGCAGGAGACTTCCCCTTTAATGCATGATTGCTTTCTTCTAAACAGCGCCATGGCTGTCTGTGGTATTGCAAGTGTTTCCCACTTACTGTAATGGAGAGTACTGGAGCTGTTTTTGGAAGAAGCCATGGGGGCATTTTGTAAACACCCCCCCCCCCCCCTGATTCTCCTGTCCATGTGTTTTTTAATCGATTACTTTAAAAAAAAAAAAATGGGTTCAAAACCCTAACGTGTCCCACCACCCTTGCAAAAATTAGTTAAGAACGGCAGGCTTTTCCCTTTAAGAGCCTCATGGTTCTTGTGGTGATGGGAGACAGTCAGTAGGTAGGGTAATCTGGGGACCGCTAACCTAGCACTGGTCTTGTATGGTGGAGTTGCTTGGGGTCCTCTAAAGCTCCTGGACCCCCTTTGGTTGTGACCTTCTACCAAATACTATTACACTATTTCTCCAGCCTCCTGTCTACATCGTAACACCATGCATCTAGAGGTCAAAGCCGCCGTCAACTTCCTTGTGAAGATCCTAAGTCTGAAGGAGACGCTGCACCCAGATCAGCTGGAGGCTCTGGGCAAGAACCTCATCTGCTTACTGTGCGAGAAGTTCCAGGGACACTGGTACCCCGACAAACCGGCCAGGGGACAAGCCTTCAGGTATGGTGTGACCTGAGGAACATACTATGGTCCTATCTCTACAGGGCCCTCGGTAGATAAAATTATACGGTAGACTATTTGGCTGGAAGCTAGTGGGGCTTGGCTGTTGGGGTTGGCCATGACTCTCTGTCCTACCGGGCAGTGTCCTGCTGCAGAACACTTGCATCCGGTCAAGGGTCCAGTCTTGGTGGTTGACATTCCTCCATATATGAAGTTTTGGTCCATGATCTTGATCAGTTCTTCTCTCCTCAGGTGCATCCGTATTAACCCCTGGCACTATGCCGATGACTCCATTCTTCAGGCCTGTGTGAAAACTGGTATTAAATATTCAAAGCTTCCTCTCCCGGAGGAGATTACTCTCTGGATTGATCCGTTTGAAGTTTGTGGAAGGTGAGTCTTGACAATTTCATGTCTCCCCTCTTACAGTTGACATGAAAGGCAAAAACCTATGGTCCTTATGTTGTCTTGCTCTTCTAGGTTTGGAGAACACACCGAGTACTTCACAATTGCAACATTTGACCCTGTTGTGGAAACAGAGCCAGTTCTTGACTATCCAGAAAGGGAAACTTCAGACTACTCCTCAGCAGGACCTTCATCTGGGGCAATGTCAGAAAACTCCTCTGACGACGAGTCTTCTGGAGAGAAGGTCGTCACTCGAGATCTAATCCTACTCGATGAAGCGGTGGCAATGTTGTCCTTGAACGCAGAGGATGAAGTGAATGAGTCCATGCAGTCGGAGAAGACGGAGTACAGTGCTGGTTCTGACACGGATGAAGATGCCGCTCAGGAGACAACGGTGGTATTTGAGGGAAATGAGTCTTTATGACACCACTCATTTTGTTGATGACTAAGTTTTTGAGAATTGATGAGACTCCAGATTGACACAGTATAATCTAGATCTGGAGATGTTCCTCAAGGCTTTGTGGCCGAAGATTCCAACCTTCAAAGCAAAATGTTATAATGGGTCACATGCATACTGCTCACGAGCTTCATGTTCTATGCTGTGGACCTTGTTGTCCACAGGCCGGGATCCTTCATGCCTCCAGAGTTGATGTCAACATTTTTCAGTTTTGTTCAAGAAGTTTGTTGTAATTTAGACCCTTTGAAGGTGACTTGGTTAACTAGAACTGTGTCAGCTGTAGTTCTCGGCCTATTCCAGAGTAGATTTTTAGCACTTTTTTTAGATTTTTATTACTTTTTATATTTTTAGATTGCAGTTCCTAAATTTGTATCTAGCCTCATGGCCTTTTATGACCCACATTAGTCCAACTATCACTGGTTGACCAGAAATCTGGTCAATTTACCCAACACCTTCTGGTCCAACTGGTTAAGTATCCAACCCGTTAGTATCGTGACTCCATCTTGCTCTTGGGTTAATTTCAGGTGTGGTTGAGCTAGGACAATTCCTGTCTATTTCAGGCTTGTAGATAGTGGGGGTTAGGTGGTCATCTCCACCAGTTCTGAAGTAAAGTTGCTTGTCTAGAGCCTGTAGGAGTATTGGGTTTTATGATCAATTGTCTGTATTCTAACAAACTTTGTCTCTAGATCCAAGACCACCATGTAAAACCCACCTTATAAGCCGAGGTCTTGATGGACTCGACCCTGCTGTGCTTCTTCAATTTGGCAAAGTTTTTTAGAATGCAGACATGGGCCTGAGGGATACAATAGATATCGTTTTATACATTGAGCGTGACCCATAGAGGGCAGCACAATTTGAGGTACATGTGGTTACACTACAGAACATCTGTGGTGGCTGGAGAGTTCTTCAGAAGTAAATACAAGATGGGTAGATATTTGGAATCGTAGACTGTGCAGAGCAGACATTTTAATAACTTGAGCTGTAAGCCGGTCTTGGCTTTAGGCTAGATGTAACATGGTTCACCATGGTGGTTCCATATCAGTTGCCTTTTGTGGCATCAAGCCCGTTGACTATTTAGAGGGCTTGGTCTTCATTGCTCATGGAGGGAGTCTTCAAGGTTGGGGATCAGATGTCTTCATGGCTTCCTACAGTAATACATGGCGCCATATGGCCAATGGCTACTATTTGGATGCAATGGACCATCCTCCATGTTCTACTATTGGGCTGTAGATCTCAAAGATGGGGTTCTACTGTATGGACCAACTATTCAGAACTGGTCATTGGATGTGGCCTTTGTAAGACTTGGAGACATCTAAAGGATAATGTCCGCTGATCAATATGTTCAGATGCTGATTCATTTGGTCTTTATAGCTCAAGGAAGACTTTGGACCTCCATAATCTCTGGCCCCAAACCTAGTTTGGTGTAACTGTCTGCATTGAGCTAGGCATCAAACTTTTGAGGACCAGGTTGTAAACTGATGTGTAAAGTCCTTGCCACCTGTATATGGGATGTCTCAGCCACGTCTTGTACCACAGAATAAATCTTTTAAAATGGTCAATTGTGTCTTGTCTTAAATTGTCTTGTCCAGGGCATCTGGTGGGGGGCAGCACCCATTGAATGTAGTCCAGACAGGGAACCGCAATAGCTATATACTGCTCCCCATTAACTATAGTCATCTGAAGTGGGCTGCCACCATCATGGTACACCTCCAATCATGTATGGGCCGACAGAATATGGCCTGGAAGGCTGGACCCAAATACATTGGGCTATTCAGCAACATGTGGTGGCCTGCATTTGGTGGGCACCCTGGGCCTATAATCTGGCCATGCCAGGGGGCACCAGGTTCATGAAGACTATGCTCTAGTTTTCATTCTGCCACATAGTACACACTGCACTGCTTTTGATAAATTGTTCTCCAATACATGCGGTCCCCCTACTTAAGAACACCTGATTTGCAGACAACCCTTAGGTTCAAATTGACCTCTTGATGTTGGTAATTTACTGTACTTTAGCCCCAGGCTACAATAAACAGCTATAAGTTATCACAGGCGTCTGCAATCGAGCTTCTGATGACCCAACACTTTTTAATATCCAATTGTCACAGACCAAAAAAAAAATTGGACAGGGGATACAACGATAAAATATACAGTTACAACTTAAAGGGAACCTGTCACCAGGGACCTCATTCACTAAAAACAGATTGTAGTAGCTTATGACACCTGCAGTGCACATCTGCCTTTTCTAAGCATTTGCATTACAATATAATTGTGTTTAAACTTGCCTTGCGCCCTGACAAAATCCTGGGGTAGTCACAGGGGTTGGGCTTTTGGTTTGGATTCATTTCAAAGAACAACATGTGACTTGTCTGTGTTACTCCCTCCTCAGATCTTAGCCCCCACCTTTGTGCTCTTGTACACCTCCATCTCCTACTCTTAGAGGTCATAGCCTGGTGAGCTGACATCAGTGGCGGAGAGAGGAGCTGCACAGGAGCACAAAGATGGAGACAGCCTGCAGCCCAGACAAGTCAAATTTTCTTTCTTTTAAATGCAGCCCAACTTGCAATAGAAGGTAACCCTAAAAGGTCCACCTAGCCTAAGAAGCTGCAGTACCAGGTCTCACCAGTGGAGAAGTGTGGTGCTGTGTCCAGCTAGGGTTATATCTATATATATATCAGAGCAGTAGACGATTCATTGGTTAGCAAACATCCTGAAGAACGCTTTGACCAGTTTGTAGGGCAAACAAATTGCACAACCGGATAAATCAGTGAACTGTTGTGTTGACTTTTGCCTGATGTCGTAACTTGGTTCTCAACTATGACGGATTGTTTTGTAGACTGTAAAAGAATCTTGGACTCTGATGTGACCACTCCAATTATTACCCCCCCCCCCCCCCCCCCTCTTGTGATCCTGTCATCCACAGGGACCACCAGTCAGAAAACACATCAGCTCTCTGTAACGTCTCCTTATAGAAGATTCCCACCACTAGTCATGTTCCCGTCCATCGGCTTCTCAGTAAATTCCTAGAGTTTTATTGGATACTGGAATATCCTCCTCCCATCGGAGTCCTGAGTGACTGATATGTCTGCAATGTTCGGTCAGGACTGTGTGCCACTTCCCAGAACCTCCAGCTGAGGCTCCAGTCTGCCGCTTGTTTGTGAAGATTCACAACTTCATGCTTCTTTTATGAACGTTCATCGTGAGCTTGTGCGAGACCGGGAAAGCTCGCTTGAGTATCGGGTGCTGATTCCTCAGGAATGGTGGAGCCTAGAGCAAGAATTACAACTGAAGAAATCGGTGGAACAACCGAAGCGAGGAATCGGGTGGTGGTCAAAAGTTCTACTTTCAAGAGCCAGACCCTCATCCAATCTGATTTTGAGGGTACAGTCTAATAAAAGCCCTCAGAGGGGGCGACACCAGAGCTGGTAGATGTATGAGCTGCCCCTCCGCATGTCACCCCCCCCCCCTCTCGTATCTAGCACACAACGCCTCCCATAGCCTTGATATCTGGAGTCATGACCTCAGTGCAGCGCACATGGCGCCGGCTACACACGACTATCCTGTACCGATAGATCTTCATGGTCAGTCAGATAAAGGCGAGGAGGACAAGGCCCGTGGATTCCATGCCGTGTACACGTGGCGCTGATATTACTCAAGGTAATCTACACTATTTGTGTTTTGGAAATCTGATCGCTTCCGGCTCTGAAGGTTCTGCAATGTTTATATCCACCTCTTATCTCCCGGCTTATTTCTGACCCGGAAATGGCGGATAACAATGTATTGGAAATGTACAGATAGCCGCACACCTGCCCTGACCAAGGCTGTCGGAAGTGTCTATCCCATCTACAGGGGCCGAGGTCTTCTAACCACTCGGCTTCTGACGTCCACATAGGACATCACCACGGAGTATTAGTTACTGTAGATTCACCTGCACCTGACATTAATGTCAATTGGACAGAGTTGCAATACCACACATCACCTGTTGATGAAGGTGGCGCCGTTTGTGGAACACTTGCTCCGATTGTGTGGGAGATGTACACGTAATACATGAAACGTATACAAGGCCTCACTTCTATCTGGCCTGAAGTCTTTACTGCCAATCACAAAACTGCTTTCAGTCCGAGATGAGTTCTTGTGTCCCTTTGAGGAATTAAAAAGCTGATTGGTTGCTATGTAACCTGGTCAGGTATACAGTAGGTGTCGTTGGTGCTATATTATGTGTTGTAGATACTTTAACGTATCCCTTTAATACATTTTTAGTCCTTCTCTACTGATGTGGAAAGTCACCTAAAATATTCAATACAGTGGCCTTAAAGGGATTGTCCATGATTTCCAAAAAGGCTAGTGACCCATATTATTCAATCTGATGAGTTAGGGAACCAATCACAGAGCTGCTTTCACTTTCCCACAGCAATGTACGAGCTCTGCTACGTTGCTATGGGTAACTTCCAGTCTCGGCAGTTTTCTCGGATGAGGCCCGGTGTATGACTGTGTTTACCGTTACCTCATGTTTTTTCACTACAAGTGACTGTCTTCCAGGAATGTGATGGCAGCAGTTACGTCCTCAGGTGATCTGCGTCCAGACGCTTGTATATATTCACATGCATCAGAACCGGTTTTGGTTTTCCCGCCGGTGGCTCTCCAGTTGGCTCCGTACATTCCTCCCAGTCTCGCTGAGGTGTTTGTCTTGTGTCTCGTGACCTCAGCGGGAGTTGCGGGAGGTTACTCCATGCCTCGAGCCGCCGCTCTCCTTGTACACGATGTGCTGAAGTTGTGTAACACGTCTGACTCACTACACGCGTAACGTCCCGTAATATCCCCTAATACTCTGCCACCCCGAGAGAGACACAACAACAACAATAGAAAGTAAACTCAAATCTCTAATAAAAAAGAAAGTGTAAGAGGTAAATGAGACATAGAAATATGTACACAGCACCCCCGCATGTTGTGACAGGGGACGCCGGGCACCACAGCCCCTCAGGATTAATATGCTTCTTATATTTTACCTCAGTTTGAGGTGTAGAAGCCTCTTGTATGTTATGAGGAGATTCTGTGGTGTTTTCTTCCCGCTCTTTTTTTCCTATTCTTTAATTTTTTGTTCAGGTGTTATCTCAACCAATCAAAAAGTGAGTTACCTGGGTCAGCTGTGATTGGTTGACTTGTAGATCCAATCAAAGTGCGGTTTCTGAGGAGAAATATGTTGGTGCTCAGCTGATTGGATCATCGGCCTGGTGGTTTTCCCTTAAAAGAAGGTGCTGAGTCCTGAGGTGACCCAGCTGCCCGACGCCCTGACCTGCCCACCCAACAATCAGCACTTGTCGCCTTGTTTTCTTAGGGCGCGTTCACACGTTCTGCTAGTGTCGTGCTCATAATGCGACGATAGTGCACAGGGGGCGGGGTTCAGGTGATCACATACGCGTTTGCCGCAATTGATAACGCATATGCGATCGGCCTGAACCCCAGTCCCTGTGCGCTAGCGTCACCTTAGGGTGACCTTAGGGTGATGACACACGTGGCGTTTTGAACTTAATTTTGGCCCATTTTTAAGCAGTCCGTCAAAAAGGCTGGTGCCACACGTACCGCTTTGTCTGCGTTTGAAAACGCAAACACAGACAAAGCCGTACCCAACGGGGCGGGCTGTGGCCCGATTGCATCGGTGTTTCTGTGGTACGTGTGGCACCAGCCTAAGGCCCCTTCCACACTAGCGAGTGTGATGCGATGAACTCGCATCACACTCGCAACGCAAGCTGCCGGGAACGCACGGCCCGAACGCTGCACCGCTTGAGTGACTCGCAGTCAAGTTCACTTCCCGCGGTGCAGGGTTCGGGCAGGGAGGGAAGGAAGAGGGAGGTGCAGGGTGAGAAGGAAGAGAGCACATCGCTAGTGTGGAAGGGGCCCTAAGTGGGGTTGTCTCCCATCTAAGCGTGATTCCAATCTGGAGTTTTTGAACCCGTTTTGAATCCGCTTTTTGGCCCGGGTCAAAAACGGATTCAAACGGTTTCAAAACACCACGTGTGGTATCACCCTAATGCTGGGGAACTGCAAGGGAGAGGGAGGAGGGAGAGGAAGTTAGAAATAATTATTGGGTACTCTATCTAGCTGTTGCAGCCCATGTTTTTACCACAATGTCTGCATTTGTGTCTTTTTATCCCTATTGCGTCCGCCTTTTTTCTATCATTTTTCTCCCACCTCAAAAATCCACTTTCCGGGTCAGAGCTGGGGGGAGGGTGTAGAGGAGGAACAACTTTTACTTCTGAGTGACGTCATTTATCATCCGTGCCGTGTGCTGGGAAGAAGGAAAACAATTCCAAATGTGGTGAAATTGTGGAAAAAAACGCATTTGCGTCAGTTTGTGGGTGGGGGGTTTTTTTTTTTTTTTTTTTGTTGTTTTTTTTTGGGGTTTTTTTTGGGTGTTTTTTTTTTTTTTTCTTTCTGTGCCTCTCACTGCTGCGTCTACTTTGGTTCCGTACAATCAGGTGATGCCACACGTTGGGTTTTGAATCAGCTTTTGGTAAGCTTTTGTTAAGCAGTCGCGCCAAACCTCATTGCTGGTTTTTGACCGTTTTAAATGAAGATAATTGGTTGAAACCTGTCAAAAACGGATGCAGATTTTTAACGGACTGCTTAAAACAGGTTCAAAATGCACTATGTTTGCTCACTGCGAAACGTAAAGATTAGAGTTTTTTGGTTTGTGGAGATTTTTTAAATTGTGTGTTTACTACATTTTTAAACAATGTTTAGTAAAAATATAGTTGTCGCCATCTTTCGCGCTAATAACTCTACTCATACTTGGGTTCGTACGCAGATTGTTTGAGGTGTCATGTTTTTGCAGAGAGAGACGTCGTACTATTTGTGGTTAAGGACTGTGCAACCTTTTTTTTTATCACTTTTTGTATCCAAAATGCCATAAAAGTGGCGTTTTGGATATTTGGGCGCTATTTTCCGTTATGGGGTTCACCGCCAGGAACTGAACTGTTGTTAGCACCGTGTCCAGTGTCGTCCGGATGGAATAGAAAGCTTCTTTGATTTGATATGAATGATGGGAAATTGCTATTAACTCTTTCTATAATGTACATAGGGGGAGAGTTATGGCAGTGTCTGAGGTAAAGCTGTTGCCCATGGAAACCAATCAGAGCTCAGGTTCATATTAAAAACAGCTGTGGGAAAATGAAAGCTGAGCTCTGATTGGTTGTAATGTACAGTTAGTTCTGCTCTCAGACGCTCCTGATAAATGTCCCCCATCAATAACTTGTATTATTATCACTTTCAATATTAGTCACTTTCTGTCACGTGACGTGCGGTAAGTGGTGAGTCACGTATCCTGCGGGGTAAGTACAGCATATACGGTGATACTCGCCCCTCCCCCGGGGACACGTGCTCGCCCTGTATACACATACACACACATGAAGCGGAGTTGGTTCGTTTGCCCCGACCCCGCCGTCCAGGATATACATGATGCGAGTGTGACTTCACGCCGATGTTCCCTCCCCCTGGTGACTCTCCTGGAGCTGGAGACTCCGCTCACACAAAGAGCCGGGAAGAGGAGGAGCAGCAGCTGCGGTGAGTGCTCCGCCACATGTGCGCGACCTCTGTGTGACTTGTGTTATGACTTTCCTGTAGTTTTTAGCTTTATAGCAGTCCCAGCATCCGGCGCGGGGTAGAGGGGATGCTGAGGGTTGTAGTCCTCCACAGACACCTGTATCACTATGAGGGGGAACGATAGTGTGTAGCGGCCACATGGCACAGGAGCCCCGGAGGAGTAACAGAGGGGAAGCACAGGAGCCCCTGAGGAGTAACAGAGGTGGGGGGGCACAGGAGCCCCTGAGGAGTAACAGAGGGGAACACGGAGCCCCTTGAGATTTAACATAGGGGAAGCCCCTCGAGTCCCCTGAGGAGAAAGAGGTCTTTCGGGATGCGTGCCTGCTGCTCCTTCCGATGCGGGCCGTGTTCCAGCATCTGACAAGGGGAACGACATAAAGGACTGCCTCATGAGGTAAAGTGGGGAAGCACTGGCCACGCCCCCCTGATGCATTCTCAATCTGTGTAATCCCACTAGGAGCCCCTGAGGAGTAACAGAGTGAATGCACAAGTTAGCCCTGATTTAACAGAGTTTACGCACCTTAGTGCTCCCGTGAGTAGTATATCAGAGGGAGAAAGGAAGACACTGGGATACAGAGGGCGATCCACAGTAGCCCCTGAGATACCATAGGTGATCACATGAGCCCTCTGATGAGTAACAGTTTGCGACCACGGTCATAGGAGCCCAGGGGGCTCACTACTACGAGGTAGAGCAAAGGGCACAGGTCGATTACAACATTGGTTTCGACCACATGGCAAAGGATCCGGTCAGGATGAGTCACAGAGCGCAACCACATCCTGTCACAGAGCCATGGGATCTAACATAGGTGCCACCACAGGGCACAGGAAGACGAGGAGGTACAACAGCGCCAACAAAGGGCACTATGGAGCCTCCTTGGAGCGATGTAACAGACAGTGGCCACCCACAGGCATCGAGGATCCCAGGATCGCAGTAACAGCGTCTCCCCACCCATTTCCACATTAGCCAGGGCAGGAGCTAACATGAGGGCGCCCACCAGCCGCAACAGGATTTCCCCATGTGATTCTCCGGGGTGGTGGGAACTAAAAAAAGCCAACTACAGTGTCGCGGCGACGGGGGTCCCAAAACCATGTGTGTGAGGAGGCGCTACAGAGGTCCACAGGAGCCCTAGACGGATTACCCAGATATCGCACACACTGGACACAGAGCCCAGGATGTTGGCAAAAGTATGGTGTGAATCACACAGTGGACTTCGAGTTCCCCGAGATTAACAGATGGCCTACCACATGTGCCTCGAGAGCCCCATGAGGAGTTCATCACGACTGTCCACCAGACTTGCCAGGATCCCATGCGAGTGAGACAGATCCGCGGGCACATTCCAAGCCGTGGCGCACAGTCTATACGCCCTAGGTCAGGTAGTACACAATTGGGACTGTACCGTATCCCAGAGCGAGTACCATGGGCCACCACATGGCACAGGAGCCCAGGAGAGTAACAGAGGGCCACCACAGGGCACAGGAGCCCAGGAGGAGTAACAGAGGGCCCACAAAGGGAACGGAGCACCAGGAGGGGTACAGATGGGCGGTACCACATTTCACAGGATCCCAGTAGGAGAAACAGAGGGCCCCACGTGCACAGGAGCCCGATTATGATTAACAGATGGGCGCCCACGTCACAGGAGCCGCAGTCGGAGGGGTATAAAGAGGGCGCAAACCAGGAACCCGGACCCTTGGCAGTTATGCTATACCTCCTTCTTTTACCCACATTGCTGGCCCTTGCTTTTTTTTGTGCTCACATTAATTCCCCGAGATCGGGGTAACAAGTATGGGGAACAAACTGGCACGGAGCCTTCCAGGAGGGTTACACATGGTGACACCTCAGGCTGCTCTGTTGCTGGGAGGGGTAACAGAGGGCGGTCTCGCGGGGTGATGTGAGGGTACAGGGTCATACAGGGGGCTGATGGATAGTGTACGGTTGGGAAGGTGAGAGTGGGGACCGAATTAGGTCACAGTCCTCCTTGGTCTCGGTTGGTCTTAATCAGCTCTTGTTTTTACGTAATCAGGTCAGCGGGGGAGGGAGCAGGATTCACCCCATTCCCTGATTCACCACTTAAAGTCCCTAGGTATTCTATATATCAGAAGGACAATGGTAAGCTGCATAGGATGCACGCGATATACGTCCTGCTATCAACACCCTTCGCGTGCCCCTGCTGACTGTCTCTGTTAGTACGAGGGCTGACCCTGCGCGGCTGCCGGCTGACTGTCTTCCTTGTATTACAGGTCTGACCCGCGCTGCTGCTGACTTGTCTCCTGGTAAGGACAGCGCTGAACCTGCGGCGCCAGTGCCGGTGACGGAGCCATGGAATACAGCGTCTTGACCCTGCGCTGCCCTGCTGCTGCTCTCTCTGTCTACAGGCTGACTCTCTGTCTCGCTCTGCCTGTCTGACTGGTCTCCTGTATTACCGGGCTGACCTTGCTCTGCTGCTGAACTGTCTCCTGTATACAGGGCGACCTCCTGCGATGTGAAGAGGAAGGGATGCGGAGAAAAGGCGGAGACTACTATCGTCGCTTGCCGCGCGAACTGTCTCCTGTATACAGGGCTGACCCTGCGCTGCCTGCTGACTGTCTCCTGTATACAGGGCTGACCCTGCGCTGCCTGCTGACTGTCTCCTTTATACATCTCTGACACCCTGCCTGCTGGCTGACGGGTCGAAGGTTAAATGGGCGGACCACATGCGCTGCCTGCCTCGACTGTCTCTCCTGTTACTGACATGGCTTACCCACTTGCTCTGGCCTGCTTGACTGTCTTCCTGTTACAGGGCTGACCTCCTGCTCTGCCTTTCTGACCTTTGTCTCCTGTATACAGGGCTGACACCTCGCTGCCTGCATGCGACTGTCCGCCGGGACAAACGGGCACGGAAACACGGCTGTCTTGTCAGCGCGGACGGTCTCCTTATACAGGGCTACCCTGCGCTGCCTGCCTTATACTGTCTCCTGTTAATCACCGGGCTCGCCCATCGCTACATGCCTGCTGACTTTCTTCTAGCTCCTTATACATGTCGTGTCTCGCACCCTTATCTGCTCTGCCTTGCTGACGCGCTTGACGGGAAAGGGGGTCTGGAATTCAGGCGTAGTGATCGGACTCTACCTGTCCGCATGTACTAACAGGGCTGCACCCCCGTCCCGCGTGTCCATTGCCTGACTTGTCTCCTTGTGGGCACACTACAGGCTCTTTCGACCCCTTTGCTTGCTGCCCTGCTTGACCTGGCTCTTCTCCTGTACACTACAGGTCTGGTTACCCTGCGCGGGAAGGATGAAGCGGGTTAGAACTCGGATTCAATAGGAGTTTGCCTGTCTCCGCTGCTCTGTCTTTGCCTGGCTCCCTTGCTATATCCAGGCTGGACCCTTGCGCTGCCTTCTGACTGGCCGCCCTGATTTCTATACAGGCGTGACCCTGGCTGCTCTCTTGACTGGCTCCTTATACAGGGCTGACCCTGGCTCGCCTGGCTGACTGGAGCTACGGGGTATAACAAAGGACCGGCATTCTGTACGGTCCTGTACGCGGCTGCGCCTGGCTGGCCTTATAACCCGGGCTGTACCCTCGCCGCTCTGGACTGGCTCTCTGTACTACAGCTGACCCCTCTGGCGCCCTAGACTGTGACTGTACTGAATGGACATGAGGCTGAACCCTAGCCGCCTGGCTGACTGTCTCCGTATACGAGTCGACCACTGCGATGCCCTGCTGACTGTTCCGTATCCAGGGATGACCCTGCTGCCTGCCTGACTGTCTCCCTGTTAAGGGGCCTGCAAAGATGCAGCTGACCGGTCTCCTGTATACAGTGCTTACCCTGATTGCTGCTGACTGTCTCCTGTATACGGGCTGACCTGCGCTGTCCTTGCTGATGTCCTGTCGGGACTCCTATGATGTATTCTACAGGGCCCGCGGCTGCTGAGCCTGATACAGGAGCGACTGGCAGTCTGGCGATAGGTCTCCGTATACAGGGCTGACCTGCGCTGCCTGCTGACTGTCTCTGTATCAGGGCGTGACCTGCGTCTGACTGTTGACTGTCTCCTGTATACAGTGAACGGTGCCCTGAAGGACGTTTGTAGACTGTACAAGGTGTATACAGGGCTGACCCTGCGCTGCCTGCACTGTCTCCTGTCTACAGGGCTGACCCTGCGCTTGCCTGCTGACTGTCTCCTGTATACCTAGGGCTGACCCTGCTGCTCTGCTGCTGCGATAGGCGACTTCGTGCCTCTCTGTCCCTATACAAGGGCTGACCCTGGCGCCTGCCCGCCTCGATGGTCCCCTGGTAACAAGGGCTGACCCTTCTGCCCGTGGCCGTGCTGACTGTCTCAGGGATGTAAAGGCGGACACCGGAGATGAACTGAGGACTGGCTCCTTGTATACCGGCTGACCCTGGCTCTTCCTGCTGACTGTCTCCGGTATATTACAGGTGGCCTGACCCCTGTCCGCTTGCCTGCTGCACCTGTCTCAGGGAACTAAGGGAGGAACAGGAGCGGCCTGCTACTGTCTCCTGTATACAGGGCTGACCTTGTCCTACCTCCTGCCTTGTTTTGCATAATGACACCCGTGAACCTTGGGAAATTGGGCTGTAATGTTCTGCCTCCTTCCTGCTGGGAGTTTTGTGATGTGAGATAAGAGGCTCAGGTGTCACTTCCCTGAAACTTGTGATGAAATCATCTACGGGGTTAATTCTGTGGAATAAGGAAGTCTCCGGCCTCATCCCTCTGTAGATGATGGCATTGTTCTCTGTTATCTGCCATGTGCTGATGATACTGTACACACCTCAGCTGCCGCAGAACCTCATTATGACACTGTAGATGATGTGGCTGTATCTATGACGTCTGGTGCCGGGCCTGGGGGCGCCTTCGTGTTCTGCCAAGGCCGGTCCATGACCTTGTGGCCCCCGGGACGTCGTGTTCTGGTCAGTATGGCAGGCAGGGGGCGCTCCGCTGTTATCACCTCACAGACAGGCCGTGGCCTGTAGTGCAGGTTTTGGGCCTGCGCTGTGACAACCAGTGAGACAGGGTCACCTAAAATTGGGGCGACCATGTGAATCCCACCAATCTGACCCCCATGTGTTGACACCCCGGTTGCTATGGGCGCACGGCCTAACAACCACAGCAGTCCCTATCATTGCTTTGTTAAGCAGGGACTCCCTAGCAACCAGCCAAAATGGAGGCCAAGCTAAGCTCCTTGAGCTGGACAATTCCTCGAAATGTGTCTCACAGTCTGTGTGGAAATCTGGGGGACTTTCCTAATTCCACTAATTTATTACCCAGAATTCCTGGGGAAAATGAAAGCAAATGGATGTCCGGAAAACCCCAT
Organism: Engystomops pustulosus; assembly: GCA_019512145.1. Lineage (NCBI taxonomy): Eukaryota > Metazoa > Chordata > Amphibia > Anura > Leptodactylidae > Engystomops > Engystomops pustulosus. Next base: position 146,779 of record WNYA01000374.1, read on the forward strand.
AAAAGGGGATTATTCTACGGTGCGAGCGCCGCTAGTGAATCCATTGCCGTCCATATAATGTTCTGTTTATTACTTCTATGTAACAATTATCCGGCCAGTAACTAGTATTTTCGGATGATGCCCTTTAACCCCTAACGTTCCTCTGTATCTGTCCCTGCAGGAGAGGACACGTGGCAGCCATGTATGAAGAGGTACAGCGGGGGGCGTCCTACATTGTGAGGCTGCTGAACCGCCACCAGAGACTGGACAGCGAGCAGGTGGAGCGATTCACTCAGACCCTCACCTCCATCTTATGTGACAAGTATGAGGGACACTGGTATCCGGAGAGCCCGCAGAAAGGCCAAGCCTACAGGTAAGAGCCCACCCGCGACACGAGGGGTTAAACCGGCTGCAAGGATCACACAGCAATAGAACTGTGAAATATGGATTTATATTCCAGGATTGTAGCTGTATTGTCTCTGGAGAGATGTGTAATAACCCCCTTGTGTATGTAAGTTGCAGCAGGACTGTACAATATGGGTTTATATTCCAGGATTGTAGCTGTATTGTCTCTGCAGAGATGTGTATTCCCCCCCCCTTGTGTATGTTGTTAGTTGCAGCAGGACAGTGAAATATGGATTTATATTCCAGGATTGTAGCTGTGTTGTCTCTGGAGAGGCATGCAATCACCCCTTTGTCTATGTTGTTAGTTGCAGCAGGACAGTGAAATAAGGATTTTATATTCCAGGGTTGTAGCTTCTTCAAGTGCACTGGGGGCGTGTCCTCACACTGTTGTGCACTGTGTTCTCCGCAATGATATCCTCCCCATTCACCGTCACTTTGCTCTGAGTGATTGCTGTATCCAACAGAAAACTGCTGCATCTGTTACACAGAAGGGAGGGCTGTGCAGCGGAGCACAGAGCTTTAGAGAGCACAGCAGTGTGAGGACCCGCCTCCAGTGCACTTAGAAGATACAATCCTGGAATTTAAATCCATATTTCACAGACCTTCCATTACTAACAACAAACACAAGGGGTTGGTTCACATCTCTCCAGAGAGCACAGAGCACAGCAGTGTGAGGACACATTCCCGATGCCCTTGTGCTGAATGTTTATCAGGTCAGGCAGTGTGTATATACATAGATTAGGGTGAGGTCATACACTCTGGAAAACCCCGGTGCTGTGGGGGTGGATGCAAATGTCACCTTTCGTAGAACTTTCCCCGGAACCGGTCGAGCAGGGAATTTAACTTCAGCAATGCTGAGTGTCGCTATTCTTTAGCTTCTGTTTTCCTTGTTCCTTTATATCCTGCTGTGTGAGAACTACAACTCCCATCAAGATGCCTCATGTATAGATGTGCAGTATCTTACAGTCCTCTGACCCCCCCAGGTGTATCCGGATAGAGAAGAACGCCGCGGTGGATGACTCCGTATTACGGGCCTGCGTCCGGAGCGGACTGCGCTGCTCACAGTTGGCCTTCCCCAAAAACATGTCTATATGGATTGATCCGGAGGAAGTGAGCTGCAGGTAAGTCGCATTGTAACACCTATAATCCGAAAAAAACACTGATAACTCAAACCTGTTTTGGGGGGGGTAAAAGCCCCACCCCTTTGAGGTCGGCCTCACCATTCATGCAGAGCTGTCCTGTGTCCTCAGGTTAGGGGAGAGCTGCAGCCCCTTCATTGTGAAGGCTCCAGAAGAGCCCAAAAAGACGACGACACCAGAGAAACCGGAGCAAGACACGTCGGACTATCACTCCGAGGGCTCGGACGTCAGCGCGTCACCTTCTGAGTCCTCCAGCGAGGATGAGGAGAACGTCAGGAGCAAGAAGAAATCCGCCGTGACCAATGCTCAGAAAATGGTAAGAGCGCAGGATAGCGCCAGGGCCTCTTGATATATAAGGGGTTAACACTTGGGATATGGGGGGATTTAGGGGGACACAGAGCAGTCAGGTGAAATCCATCCACTCCCCCTCCTCTATGATCACGACTACGTGCTGTAGACTTCAGATGCCCCCATTATTTTTATAGAGTTTTAGTTAATCAGCACCGCGGGCATCTGCTCTTTAAAGTCAGTAGCCCCATAGTAGGTGTCACATTTGAAGGGCTTTTCCATTGATAATGTTTATCACATAATAAATGTATCACCCAGTAGAGGGCAGTACAGGAGGATCTGAAGCCACTCGTTCTGCAGGTGGGACCTGGGACATCGGAGCGCCTGCGGTTAGACATTTATTGATAAATGCTAATTCAGCCGATCCTTGTGCACATCCGTGGGTGGGAGGGGATGATGACATCATGGTGTGGGGTGGCACATGCTCCGATGACACGTTTCGGTGAGTCAGGCAGGATTCATTACACTCGTGTTGCTTCATGCAGGACTCTGTCCGCTGAGTGTCGGGAATGACTCACCCCCCTCCTCCTCCTCCTCCTCGTCTGCTACTTCCTGTCTTGTCCTAAAAGAACTTCCACAAATTCTTGACCTGTTTGTCTTTCTCCACCTACAGGGCGCTCAGTATTACTACAGCCCGGCTCCCTCCTCCACCGTCTATTACCAGTACCCCGGCAGCTTCATCCCGGCCTACCAACCCATGACCGTGTACTACCTGGTACCCAAATACTACCACAATATCCGACCTCGCAAGTGGAAATCCAAAAAGTCAACATCTCCTCAAACTAAAAGTTAAAGTGGAACTTCGGAACTTCCAAAAAACAAAAACATTTCAACCTCCTACTTGAAGACGACACCCCCAGTTGGAGTCCTTGGAAGGAGGACGTGACCCTCATGGTGCGGGCCTCCTCAAGCAGCTGGTGTGTGTAGTCCAAGAATTTTACGGGAACACTCAGGAACTGGAATACAAGTCGTGAACTGCAGGTGGCTGCTCGGGGGCGGGGCTGTTAATACTGATGCCCACCCCCGAACAGAGACCACTATTGTTTTATCTCATAGATGTCCTCCTGTACCTCTGGGGCTGGGCTTGGTAGATACATGGCTCGTGGCTCCTGCTCTAATTGTAGCTTTTAATGGTTTATTGAAACATTTTAACTATGGAGACCCCCACTTAAAGGGCATCTCCACTCAATCCTGCCTTTTAACTCTGTACCCTCCGCATCATCTCTAGATGCAAATAAAATGTTGTTTTCAGGTCACAAATCCAGGGGCAAAGAATAGACCGCGCCTTTAGGTGCTCTGTACGCGGCTCGTCTCACCACTCCCCCCTCCCTCTAACATGGGAAGTTGAACCCCCCCAAAAAAGCTGCTAAAGCATCGGAAAGTCACACTTTCGGTGGTTTGGGAATTTTCCTCTATGGAGGACGGACCGGGGCGTCGTGAATCGAAACGGTTCTTGCCCTCGATTACGTGATCCCTAGGATTTATTGGGTCCATTGTGAACACGCCCTTAAAAAGTGGGCGGGATTATTTAATAAATGTACATAACCCATGTAACGGCTGCTCCCTGTACATAGCTTTGGGTCTTACAAAGTTTTATACATTTTTTTAATGAAATTTTTTTTTTATGTGCTGCTGTGCAGAGTAGTCTGCAAGCTTTGGTCCTTGCGTTGCGGTAATACTACAACTCCCAGTATGCTTGTAGCGGGCGGAGCTTCACATTCTGGGAGTTGTAGACACCTTTGAGCTTGTAATTTATTCTGCTATACCGGATGCCGTCTCAGGGCTCCACCGTACACTCGTATAATCTGCGCTCACTACCCCCGCACCGGCATGAAAGCTTTATTTATAAGGTATTATATGGACGATAACCTAAAATCTTTCTATGGAATTGTTTGTAATGTCTTTGTTAACTTGTTGGGAAGCTTCTTAAATTAATGATTTTTTTTTTGTAATATTATTTTTTTTCTAGAGTTTAACCTATTTTGTAAAAAAAATAATATTTATTATATAAAAGATAACTAACAAAATATGACTGCTTCTACTTTAGTGTCCGCGGGGGCGGGGCTAGTACTGTAGAAGCTCAGCAGGGGCAGATACTGGAGGGCGGGGCCTCTAGAGAAATGGTTATAAAGCCTTGGTGCTTGGGACTGGTTAATACTTCTGTGTATCTCGTTAGTAGCAGCAGGCTCGGAAAATCACGCGACCACAAGCTGCTGTACAGAGGGAATCCTGTCCCCTCAGTCACTGCATGTCCCCAAGCTCCCAGACTGAGAATGTGCGTCTCTATGGGGATGTGACACATGATTTAATGATCTGCAGACTCTGGGATCGGGAAGACTATGTGACATGTCACAGGTGCACTGTGGGTGTGTCCTCACACTGCTTTGTTCTGTGCTCTTTGCAGCCAGTGTTACGTACTGTGTAATCAGACCTTTGTGTATGTTTGCTAGTAGCAACTAGAAATATGGATTTATAGTCCAGGGATGTAGCTTCTTCAAGTGCACTGAGGTGTGTCCTCACACTGCTGTGCTTTCTGCAGCACCCAGTTTCAGATACTGTCCCTGGAGTGATGTGTAATCAGACCTTTGTGTATGATGTTAGTAGCAGCAGAACTGTGACATATGGATTCATATTCCAGGATTATAGCTTCTCCGTGTGCACTGGGGAGTGTCCTCACACTGCTGTGCTCTCTGCAGCACCCAGTTTCAGATGCTGTCCCTGGAGTGATGTGTAATCAGACCTTTGTGTATGATGTTGGTAGCAGCAGAACTGTGACGTATGGATTCATATTCCAGGATTATAGCTTCTCCAGGTGCACTGGGGAGTGTCCTCACACTGCTGTGCTCTGTGCTTTTTGCATTAAACTGCTGCACCACCTTGCTGTGAGTAAAATCTGCAATAGGTCTCTAAATTAAGGTACATTTCCTGTTAGTTCAATCGGTTCTCATCAGCTACAAGCTATTGTTGTGTGTTATCAGCCAATAGAGGTATTCATTCCATGGAACAAAGGAAAGGAAGTACATGGGGGGGGGGGTATTCATTCCATGGAACAAAGGAAAGGAAGTACATGGGGGGGGGGGGAGAGATAAGCGGTGCCCCCAATATCTGGTGACGCTGCTCTCAGAACCAGCACTTCTACCTCACACACTGATACTGATGGGCCGCACACCTCTCAGAACCAGCACTTCTACCTCACACACTGATACTGATGGGCCGCACTCCTCTCAGACACTGGGGACACTTTGTTAAAAAGTATATATCACAATATTCACTTGTATTAGACCATAAAGAGTTAAACTGATAGCCGTACACGAGCTGTGACATATACAGGTAGGGATGTACATTACATCCAGCCTAAATATATATGAATACCATATATAGGGACACAGAACGTCCAACACTACAAGACACACCTCTACTAGGACTATATATGACAGACGGACAGTGTCATGGCGGCGGATACCGAGGGCTGGTACCGAGGGCTGATACATCAAGGCTACGACAGCTAGGATAGCTGGACTTCTCTCTCATAAATGAAACTCTTGTGCTCTCACATCTCGGACGGCACATGGAGAAGACACAACAGATGTACCATGATATATGAAGAGCCACGGGAAGAGATGGAACCTCCCGGCCATTCCAGAACATCTCCTCACTGATACACTGACTGACATGGACACGTGACTGATAATCTGCGCAAGTATCTTGTATCCTGTATTCTGCAACCTGGATGACGCCAATAAAGGAGACTTTATATAAGTATCACCGAGTCCTTCTGGTGTCACCGAGTGACGTATTTTGGGAATAATCACTTTGACACCAAGTGTAGTTATTTGTATCAAATTACATTTAACAATACACAGAACAATAGACAATATCTATTATTAGACTTTACACACTTACTTACCCGGTCCTGTCGCGATCCAGCAGCGCGTTCTCCGACGAGGATTTAGGTCTTCAGGCGACTCACTAAGGTTGTGCGCCCGTTATGCACCAGGTGTCGCTGCTGCGCCGAGGTCCGCTGGAGTGTACCAACCTTTTCCTGGTGCATGTGAGTGAGTGATTTTGCGACACAATGGGGCACATTTACTTACCCGGTCCAGTCGCGATCCAGCGGCGGGTTCTCCGGCGCTGATTCGGGTTCTGCCGGGATTCAGTAAGGTCCGTGCGCCGATATTCACCAGGTGTCGCTGCTGCGCCGAGGTCCGCCGGAGTTCACCTGCTTTTTTCTGGTGTATGTGAGTGCTTGATCTTTCGACACAAATGGCTTTTTAAATTCTGCGTTTTTTCCGAATCCTTCGGGTTGTCCGGTGGCCACGCCCCCGATTTCTGTCGCGCGAAAGTCGGCGCTATTGCGCCAAAAAATCTATTGCGTGCGCCACAATCCCGTGAAATACAGCGCAAAGTGGAAATATTCGGGAAAAACCCGACGGATTCGCGGCTGCGGACCCTTAGTAAATGTGCCCCAATTAGTTTTTTAAATTCCGTGTTGTTTGCGAATCCATCCGGTTTTCCGCCGGCCACGCCCCAAGATTTCCGCCACGTGAAAGCCAGCACGTGCGCTAAAATCCCAGCGGAATTCGTTGCAAAACGGAAAAATTTGGGAAACCCGGCGGAAAAACACTTTTCGGGCCTTTAGTAAATGTGCCCCACTGGGTCTAGTTCTCACACAGGTCCTATGCCACCACCTGCTGGTCACCCGTGGTTATTACATCACATTCAACAATTGGAAAGTTGAGTTGTCCCCCATGTAAGGAAACTTTTATTATGTTGTTCTGCGTCTTTTGTATCTCTTGGATTGTATTATAGTTATTTGGCATTTGCACTGTACTCACATGATTGGGATGAGCGGTGCCCTGCATCGAAGGAGCATTGAACTTTCGGCTTTTTAACCCCTTAAGGACGCAGGGTTTTTCGGCTCATTTCTCGCTCTCCAACTTCAAAAATCCATAACTTTTTCATTTTTCCGTGTACAGACCTGTGTGAGGGCTTATTTTGTGCGTAACAAATTTTACTTTCCCGTAATGTTATTTATTTTAACATGCCGTGTACTGCAAAGCTGATTTCAAATGTGGAATCACGTTCTTGTGGGCTCAGTTTTTACGACTTTCACTCTTCGCTCCAAATAACACGCCTACTTTATTCTTTGGTATCACCGCGATCGCACCGAACCAAAGAATAATTAATTGCCGTTCCGGTCGACACGCCTACGGCCTCTGCTACTTCGCGCACTTTCGTTCGTCGATCAGCGAGTATCATGTCGTGGACTTTTTGAATGATTTCCTCGGTAACCACGTCTGCTGGGCGTCCTGGTCGCTCCTCATCAAAAACGGATGTTCCCAAGTTTAAATTAGTTGAACCAATATCTAACTGTGGTCATAGATGGCGAAGTGTCCCCATAAATAGCATCCAACTTTGCTTTTATCTCCTCGCATTTTTTCCCATCCAAAAAACAAAAATCGAATTACCGAATGATTCTGCTTTTTTTTCCATCTTAGCGAAAATCACGAAACACTCAAATGGCTGCCAAATCTAAACTAACCAATCAGTCTGCAATATGTTTTGAGTCGTTTGATAGATGGAGTGCTTCACTTTAAGGGAAATCGTCTGAATCACTGATGGTAGACCCATGTCTGTCACATGTCCGTCTCTTCTTCTGGTCCCTTGCTAAAAAATAGCTTCTAAATATACAGTATGAGACATGTTAGTGACAGAGATCTACTATGAGTGTTGATTTCCTTTAAGTTTTGGCTGTTCCAAAAGCAGTGCCAGACCTGACCTTGGCTTGTCCTGGTATTGCAGCTCAGATGTATACATATGAATGGAGCTTAGATACACTACCACACACCACCCATGGGAAGGTAAGGTGCTATTGATTGAAGAAAATCAGCCATGTTTCTTTTACAAAACAAAGTGCCTTCTCTTGTAGTATACAAAAGGGTAACTAGCCAACAGTCTAAGTTGCACATTCACATGTAACATATGGAAGTGTGCAGACCACGCAGTTGTCCATCCAACCCTTCCATTTCCTTTGCATTGTGTTCTGAGTTGTTCCGAGGCAGCTGCATCTTATTCATTATGATAATACATTCGAAATCAGTGGCCTATTAAGACAAGTTCCTTTAAATAGGTACGACATTCATGTACAATTTCTGGTGGAATGGTGATACAAAGTATAGGATATCCAACTGTCTCGGATCGTGCCCCTCTCCCTGGCGGCGCCCTCCCTGGCCCTCACTTACCTGTCCACGCTCCTTCTTCCATCCTGGCTGGTCGGCACATGCCGCTGATTAGTGCTGGTCACTTCCGGGTTCTTATTTTAACCGGCTGCTCCAATCAACCCCCCACCAGATCTTTGAGCTACCAGCCTTAGAGAAAGCTTCCCATTGCTGTTCCTGTTCCCATTCCTACGTCTGATCTCCTGTTGTTACCTCGGACCTGACCTTTACTCTGCACCATTGCTGCCAGCATGAAAACAAGATTCTTAAATATACACTGGATAACCTAATAACAGATTCTTTAATTCACTGTTATTAACAAAAATGCAACATTTCACAGATATATTTCCAACCTGTCTCTATCAGTCCTGGTGTTTACAATTTGGTTGCCCCGGGATCCAACTGTAAATCTTCTGACTATGATCGGATTCTTCTCATTATTAGCTTCTCTTGTCTGCACACTGCAGGGCTCTCTGCCTCCTGCCCCTCCAGCTCAGACACAGGCACTTCCTGCCGGCAAGCAGCAGTGTGCAGGGACTTACTCTACTAGCTACAGAACGATGAGGGAGCCATATAGCTGGGCTGACTCTGTGTGTGTTTATAGGTGAGTTAGCAGAGCTAAGAGTGTCATTGTGTTTTATATCCATCTCATGGATCTCTCATCTATGATCCATCTCATCTCTCTTTTTTTATGTTTCTGATACTAGTAAATGTTCAGAAGCTAAATAAAAGTGTAGATAAACCATGTACCCTGATAATCTAAGCACATTGTCAGCCCATAGCATCTCAAAGTATAGGGGGATCATAAAGTGTCTCCTTAGAGAGTCCCGATTCACACTCTTACACTGAAATCTTATGGAATCTTACTCTGACCATCACTGAGTGATAGGATTAAAATTACCATCACTAGGGGATTCAAATTTTAAAACTTTCTTTCATGGATAAACCTCTTTAAAATGAACCCACCAACACTAATATCTTGAGAGACACTGAGCATAAAGAATGTAAATGTTTTAGTCTTGTCCATATCAGAATGAATAACCTGCAGTGCTGCACAATACTTTGTGCGGGGGGTCCTATTGTAAAATAATTCAAAAATGTTGATCAGTAAATAAATAATAGCCTTATTTGTACAGTAGGATGCAATTTGATACTGGTGGCCTATATCACGTTTCTGTTGTTTGCACAATATAGCAGGGTCTGTGTTTGTCTTCAGACACTGCTCAGCTACAGCCTTCTACTAAAATAGTTAAAGTACAACTGTAAAGTATAAAAACTTTTGTCTAACTCTTCACTAAGCAAAAATAAGCAATTCTCTAATTTACTATAATGAGCTATCTGCAGGAGCCTTGCTCCCCAGGCTAATCTCTATTTGTCATGCTTTCTGGATGCCATGGGAAACCGTATAGTACAACTAGAGAAGACAGAAGGCTTGTTGAGAGCGGTTGTAGGACCAGGCCAGGTACATGCTTCAGGTCCTCCAATTACAAACAAGCTGTCCTGCATCATTTGAAAGTCCTTAGTGTTCTGGCAAAAAGACCTTCAGTGATGTTACAAGCATGTGACTCATCACATGCTTCAGATTGGCCAATTACAAACATGCTGTCCTGTTCTGGCTTCACTGCCCTGAGCTGATGTCACAACCTACCCACATCAGGAATAGCTGAATCTAATGTTAAATATACCAGATATATCTCAGTCTAGGAAGAAGCCAGCAGCATGATACAGGCATAGTTGGAATTGTTATCAAAGTCTCTCTCCGGCTGTGTAGTTTTTGTCAGTGATTTTACAGTTACGCTTTAAAGGGAACCTACTTTAACTAGTAAGCTAATGGAATGCTGCTTAATTTCATTAAGATCAATCATATTATTTGCTCAGTGAGGCTGATTGTGGTGTATCTATCTGAGTTTCACTGATTCACACGCATTAGGTATTTTTTTACATTTAAATCTATTACAAGCAAGGACTGACATGGGCTCTGGGCTCACCACAAGTCTAACTTATTTAAATGGTTTGACAACTACTAATATTGAGACTGTCCTAAACCAGACATTCAAACACATGGTTCATACCGTACACAGCGCACAGGTCAGGTTTACATCATATACTACACCATACACCCAGCACATACCGTACACAGCGCACAGGTCAGGTTTACATCATATACTACACCATACACCCAGCACATACCGTACACAGCGCACAGGTCAGGTTTACATAATATACTACACCATACACCGAGCACATACCGTACACAGCGCACAGGTCAGGTTTACATCATATACTAGTTGGTATAAGGAGTTTTTACTTACAGTTCATCTTAGTTTGGAACTTTGTTCATTAAAAGTCACCCAAATCACATAGATTCAGTTATTCACCTACAAATTACCACGCGCAGTGTGGAGTTACACCAATTTGGGATATTTTGTTCACAAAGTCCCAACTTCCACGTCTGTATCGGTGATAATTCAAGGAACATTTATGAAAACTCGGACCATGGGAAAATCTTGCCAACAAAACAAATGGTAACATGAGCCCCTAAGGGTGACTAGACTCAAGACCACATTAGAATGACCTCTTCAACTCCTGCATTCCAGCTCCTCTCTAAGGCCCCTTTCATTCATGGCGTTTTTTCAGCGCGCGAGTTCTGCGCGTGCATTTGACGCTCAAACTCGCATTGCACTCTGTCCCATTGATTCATGGCGTCTTTTCTCCATTGCGTGGTTTTCAACGCGGTGCTTGCGTTCGTTTGACGCGCGTCAAATCGCAGCAGCTACTATTTTTGCCGATTCACGGCATTTTGCCGCCCCATCAAGTCTAGGGGAGTATCAAAAACGCATTGCACTCGCAAACATTGCAGTGCAATGCGAGTGCAAAATGCGTTTAAACGTAAGGGTTCTAGGTGACCATTATCAACAGTATTTCCCCTGCTCGCCCGAACGATCTTTAATTAAAAAAAACACAATGAACGAACAGTGAAGATAGAATAAAAACATGAACACAGGCAGCATTTAAGTAAAACACAGTTGCAGAACACAGTGCAGAAAGATATACAGCATGTTCGCACATTCTGCTCCTGTTCGGGGATTACGCGCGGAAGCGGTGCAACCAAAATACGCACTGTGAGAACAAATTATTGTTGAAGACACTTGCAGATGTATGCGGAAACATCTGCAGTGTGTTCTTTACACACATATATATTTTTCCTCACCTGCTATTTGTTTCCACCGTACTGCCGCGTCTTATCCGCAAGTAAGCAGATGTGCAGAAATCTGTAATCTATTCTGTCACTGTGTTCGCACTGTGTTTTTTATCTTAAATGATCCTGTGTTTCACTGTTTTTATTCTATTCTTCATGTTATTCAAATCTGCTAACTTTTCGAGGGAGATACCTATATACGCGCCGAACAGTGGAAGAATAGATCGCAGTGTTGCAAACTTATCAGAAGACCTTCTTTTTCAATAAATAAAACATTTTATTCCGAACCTGGTCCCTTTGAAAAAGTCCCATTGATTAAAAAAACTCGCGTTGAAAAAACGCAACGAAAACGCACAAAAAGCGAACAAAATGAAACAAAAAAGCGCAAAACGTCATTTTTCCTGCATTGCACCGCACGTGAAAGACGAATCTAGTGTGCAAAGATGCCTAAGTCCCCCTCAAAGCACAGAAGGTATCATGTAGGGATTCCCTTAAAAAGTCCTTTTGGTCCCCGGGAAGGACGGACAGCCTCTATCTCATCCATCTTTGACTCATGTTGATGGAAGCCCAACGCAAGGGACTTTTCACGGAACCATTGTCTCCTCCAGCTCCTCAGCTCCAGCACAGAGGTCCACATCTCTGGGTCCCTCTTTTCTCCCCTGGAAGGACGCAGAAACGTTGCATCTCATCCATCTTTGACCACATGAGGGGAGCACAGCTGACCGCCGGGCATCAAACATTGTTTGAAATCCATGGTTGTTCCTCCCCCACGGAGATCGTAGTAAAAGGCTTTATTGAAGGAGCAGAAGTCTCCTGCGATATTGTTCAAAAATCCCAACTTCCACATCTGTAATCGGGTGTAATTCAAGGAAATTGCTGAAAACTAGACCATGGAGAAAAGGCTCAGCCAAAACAAGGTACATGAGCCCCTAGGAATTCCAGCTTCCACCTGGACCAAGACCTCCATGAAATGCTGCACTTTGGTGTCTACTCGCTTCGGTTCACTAAAGTCCCTCTAACTGCCCCTGGAAAAGGCGACGTGTTTGCAGGAACGTTCCATTTATGTTGGACTGATGGAGGGAAGTAAAGCTTCGAAGTGTCTTCTCAGAAGTCCTTGTGTCCTCCTGCTCCTCTCTGAGTCCAGACCAAGGAGTGCTTGGAGATCTTTGTCGCCTCTGAGGTCCCTCTTTTCTCCCCTGGGAAGGACAGCCGCGCTAAGCAGGAAACATTGCATCTCATCCATCTAGGACCACATGAGGGAAGTCCAGCTTGATTGTCTTCACTCCAGACTCCTTCAAGGTCCCAGCACAGGAGGTGCACTCTCTGAGGTCCCTCTTTTCAGGAATATCTCATCATCTTGGACCACATAGGGAGTCCCAGCTTCAAGTCCTTTTCAGGACTGTCTCCTCTCAGCTCCTCCCCAAGGTCCCAGCACAGGAGGTCTTGGAGATCTTTCGTCACCCTCTGGGTCCCTCTTTTCTCCCCTGAGAAGGACACAGCAGAACATCTCATCTATCTTTGACCACATGAGGGAAGCCCAGCTGCCGCCGGGCATCAAAAATTGGTAGAAATCATGGTTGTTCCTCTCCACGGAATCTTTAGTAAAAAGGCGAAAGATTGGCGTTCTGAAGAGAACCAGAGTGTACCTAAGGGAGGACGACGTCTTGCACAGGGACCGGCTCCCCTCATCACACCCATGGAGAGGACAAGGTCCGTGTGTATTTGGAGGATATGACCCGCCCCCCGTCACCTGGACTCTTGTATCTCCTGATACTGAACTGCACAAAGATTTTATTTATTTTTGTAAACCAGTTTCAATCCTGAAGAGCACCAGATGCATCCTGGGTAACTTGCAGATGAGAGCAGGAAGTCTTCAGATGGCTGTGGTTACTGCTGAGGAGGGCGGGAGGTTCCTGTCTCCACGTCCTGTGGTGGAGGGGCTGCACTGGAGGACACCGGGGGATGGGAGCGGCTCAGGGTGATCACAAGCAGCAGAGGAGCACAAGAGCCAGAGGTGGAGGTATACTCTGCGCAACCTGCCCTCAGTTACGGAGGAGGCGTCTTATACTGTCGGCATCTATGGGTTGTCCTCATAAGATTCTGGGCTGTGATGTCGGCGCCCCCCGTGGTCACTCCCTCTGCGGACACTTAGACATCGAAAACTACAGGACGTCACAACAAAAATAAGCCCCCGCACTGCTACGGAAAGCGGCAACACAAAGAGTCTGTTTTTTTCCCTAAAGGATATCATTAAATAAATGAAGGGTTTTTTTTTTTTTTTACAAATTAAAACCTTTACTTCGGTATCGCGGTTTCCTTTCGACCCAGAGAAACATTTTTAAGTTATTTGGCAAATTTTTATTAGAAAAAAATAACATCAGATTTGTCGATAGTTTAAACAATCTGTATAGAGAGGTTAATAAAAGGTCATTAGTGCACTATGAACCCCAAATACTATATCTTAAAGGGGTTTGCCCATGAAAGAAAATTCTCAAATTTCAATCCCCCAATTGATGTTTACAGAAGAAAGATCATTATAACCCCTTACTGCACAATGTTACTCAGTGTTATTGGTGTTTTATCTCCTATCACTCGTGATGGTCGGTGTGAGGGTCCAGAGTGGTGAGCGGGGGACTCTCTGAGCAACACTTCATGATCCCTCTAGTGCCCGGAGATGCTGTGTGCTGACAATGTGCTTAGATTATCAGGGTCCAGGTTTTTATATATACTTGCATTTACCTTCTGAATATTCACTAATATCTGACACATAGAGAGATATGAGACAAAAGATCAGAGATGATGAGATCCATGAGATGCATATTACACACAGTCACCCAGACACACTGCTGTCAGCTCTGCATATGCCCCCCTCCCCTCCCCTGGATAAAGACCTTATCTGTCTATAGATCTGTATGCATGGCCGTGCATCTCTATGGAGAGGGGTGGGGTCATCCCTCCTCCTCTCCAGGGCGCCGGCGCATCCCCGTTTGACGGGTACATTCGTGTGCATTCAGCCTTAAAGTAATTATTAAAAAAAACATGATTTTTTAAAAAATGCAGATCCCATCCCCCCCCCCCCCCCCCTACTATAACTTTAAGACTGGACTTCTCTTGTTCTGTCTCACTTAGAATATTAGGATATTATATTAAGGGGAGACATCTATACCTCGTGCTCTCCGAGATATGACGAAGTATAAAATATATGAGGTTTGGGCGGTAGCTCGGGACCCAATCCTTCTATGGGGCCCCATGGCCACCCAAACCAGCCACAAATGTCATACTGATGAGAGGTCCTTCGCCCCTGAAATCCTTGTACATCTGTTTCTGCTCTCAATACACATGTGCCACAAGAGCCATTTCAGGACCTTAGAAGGTCCTCCAAGTCCTGGAACCACAGATTGAAAGCAGCAGAAGAGGGCTCATCCTCCATTCTACAGAAGCTGATTCCAGCACCAGATGTAGGAAGTGATTCCAGACTGTAGGGGCCATAATATTCATCAGCACCGGGGCACATGGTGGTCTTATTTCCATCCCCCCCCCCCCCAAAAAAAAAAGTTTATATTTTCACATTTTAGTTATTTTTCTGCTAATTCTAAATAATTAAATTATTCTATCAGGTTAAAGTCTTAAATATCATGTAAAAAAAACATAGATAAAAATTGTTGTGATCTGTAAAATCGGTTCCACAATGTTTGCCATTTAAAGAGATACAGAACAGAACTGCAAAGATGACCAGGACGTTCAGGACAATGACCAGCGTAACGAAGGGGTTAATGTGACCCAATAAGATTTTCCGAACATGGTGTGTTAATTTGATGTTGAATGATATCTCAGTGACCAATTGACGGCTCCTGAGGTAACGGGGTAAGATGGGCCGCCGCTCCACATTGCGTTGCCCTGACGATGTCCGCTCGCCGCTCAGCTTGCTTACCTGACAGCGTCAGTTGTCTGGGACGGAGCTCTGTACTGCTGAAAGCGGCGTGAACGGCGGCCATCTTTCCTGTGATAACCAGCGTTCACACCTGCACTGACACCCAGAACCCATGGAACACCAGACCCGGGCCACCCATTGTTCCTATCAGTGCGGGACAAGGTCCAATCCAGGGGGTAGAGAATCATCTCAGAGGGACCTCCTTACACCCACCGCCGTTTCCGCTCCACAATCCTGGGGCATAATATAATAGGAGGGGAGGAGGAGAAGGAACATAAATATCACAACATTATGGACCTTTCCAGAAGTGACACCATGGGGGTTAGATATTTATTAGGGTAACCCCACTGGCCTAGCACTTCCTGTGTACAGATATATATATATTATACACTTCCCATAGGGCCACTAGATGGAGATAATAATCCACAATGTGGCACGGATCAGAAACCGGCATCTATAACACACAGGTTATAGCGAGACTCCTGGATTTATAGATACAGGCAGTCCCCGGGTTACATACAAGATCGGGTCTGTAGGATTGTTCTTAGAGAGTTTGTATGTAAGTCGGAACTGTATATTTTTCATGTGTAAACCCAGCCAGAACTTTTTTGGTCTCTGTGACAATTGGATTTTATAATAATGTGGGTTGTCATAAGAATCAGGATGATAATAAATCTTCATTACAGACGCCTGTGATATATACCTGTGGCAGCTATTGCCCCAGATGAGATGAAACCACTAGATGAAGAGACAGACAGGCTGCTCGCCTTCAGCCGCACGACGCGAGGTCACATGCTGCGTTCGGTTGCGTTTTGTATACGCATTACAGCATCTGAGGAGGCGAAATTTGCCTAATTACATTACTGATTACATCTGTTAACGTATGTAAACACGTATGTTAACAAACATAAACGTAAACATTTTTTAACACCTGCGTTAAACATCACTTTATGATGGTTTTATAACACCAAAATGTACAGTAAAGTAATTAGGCAACTCACTCCCTCAGCTTTTGTAATGTGGTTCAAACGCAATGAAAACGCAACGTGTGACCGTGGCCCCAAACCCAAAAAGTTCCAAATTTTAGGAATCCAGTAAAAAAGCAGGAAAAAAAAAAAATCAGAATGTTTCCACCTCATGTACAAGTTTGTTCCTGGATTCCTCAGCTATAGAGTAGACTGCACAAGGTATGATTACATTACATACAGTAGGTAGTAGAGATAGGTAGGTGACTCTTGCTCGGGTCAGGGAGGGAGTTGTCAGGACCTACAGGAGGATGGATGAGGATGCTCTGACAGGGTCCTAGAGAATTCTGAGATATAACTCGCTTGCTTTACTAGGCGACCCCGACTGCGTTATGAACGCTAGAGAGGGGAGGGCCTGGCTGCTGCACCTGTCATAGAGCACTGTAGGGCAGAGACTGCAGGGACCCATTACTCTGCTGTCCCCTGCCGCCGGGGAGAACTGCCTGCACCTGCATAGAGCCTGAAGGCAGAGATGCGGGACTCAGACTCTGCTGCTGCATCTCTGCAGGACCATTCTCCCCCCCTCTCCGAGGTCCCTGCAGGCCTGTGATATTCCATACAAGACATTGTCTAAGGTGTATGTGGAGGAGCCAACACAATTTTTGCATTGACCCTGGAGAGATTTATGGGTGCACTGGATTGTGCCCCTCAGACATCCCTGGCGCCAGCAGCTCCCCCACTCCCGCAGTCAGGCGGGCCGCCTTACCACTTCCCTGCCACTGTGATTGCGCTATACTGGCTGTAACCCGTAGCAACACATCACACATCACCATGAGCTGTGGTGAGGGTGCAGGGGGGGGCACTTACTCACAATACGTCACCACATAGAAGATGATTTGTCCATTTTATTAAAAACCCAAATGGGAGTTCCCTAATTTATGCCGAAAACCCCTCGTAGCTGAGGCAGTACCAGATTCTGGCACATGAGGGGCCCCGGAGGACCCCAGACTGTAACCTGACGGTCCTATACATGTGTGATAATAAACCCCCAGCAGTGTCCAAGAGACAGGATACCAGCTGACACCAGGGCTCTGACCACAAGCGCGTCCTGACGGGCATCAGCTATGTTCACACTCTCACAATCGTCACGTTTTTGGATGCATTTTTTGACAGATTCCAAAGGCGCAGCCCTGACAACGCTCTGAGGTTACATTAGTTTTAGCAAATGCGTGGAAACGCGAGTAACCCAGCGTGTGTCAAGGCCGAAATCCTTTGGAGTGCGCAAAAAACACCTCACGTGACGGTTCTCTGGAGGGCGCGTTCACACGTTGCGTTTTGAGCTGCGTTTTCATTGCGTTTGAAACGCATAATACAACAAGCCTGAGGAGCGGTGATCTTGCCTATTACATCACGTTAAATTCCGTTTACAAAATGCATCATAAACGTGATGTTAACGCATGCGTTAACGTTGCGTTTACAACGTAACCGTGTAATGTAATTAGGCAAATTACCTCATCAGCTGTTGTATATGCGTTTCAAAGCACTGAAAACGCGACCAAACAGCAACATGTGAACGCGCAGCCGAGGGCGTGTTCACAGTTGCGCTTTGTTGTTGTGTTTTCATTGCGTTGTAAACTATTACAACAGCTGAGGAGAGGCGATTTGCCAATTAATTACTATTACATTTGTTAACGCGATGTTAACAACATGCGTTAACATCATTTTTGTAGCTGCGTTTTAATCGTAAAAAAAAAAACATGGTTTTGACATGTGAATTAAGATTATTGGTCGAAACTGTTAAGGGCGCGTTCACACGTTGCGTTTTGGTCGCTGTTTTCATTGCGTTTGAAACGCGACATAAACAACAGTGATGAGAGGTGATTTGCCTAATGAACATTACCGTTTAACGTTTGTAAACGCAAGTGTTAACGCATGTGTTAACAAAACGCATGTGTTAACGCGTTGTTAACGCATGCGTTACATCGCGTTTACAATGCGTTTTGTAAACAGAAACGTTAACAGTGATTAATTAGGCAAATCACCGCTCCTCAGCTGCTGTATATGCGTTTCAAACGCAATGAAAATGCGACCAAAACGCAACGTGTGAACGCGCCCTAAAAAAAACCATGCATTTTTTTACGATCTGAAACGTGCACTAAAAAACATCCCAAAAAATGGCTAAAAACTCCTGTGTGCCCACCCCCTTAAAACCCAGTACGCCCAATATGCAAATATGATGCATTTTCAAGAATGCAAAAACACAATAAAAAAAACGCAACAAAAACGCCCCTGCTGTACCAGCTCAGGAGCAGGCGCGTCACACGTAACGCTAGACGTCCGTCATAACGCACGCATTAGCGCACAGGGGAGGTCCTCGCCCGAACGCACATGCGATTGTTAAGCCGATCGCAGCGTTTTCTCTGGAAGGACCTCCCCCTGTGCGCTAGCGTCGCGCTATGAACGGACGTCTAGCGGTACGTGTGACCGGGCCCTCACAATCGCATGCGTTTCCCTGGAACGCATTTGCGTTTGGCCAAGGACCTCCCCCTGTGCTGCTAGCGTCGCGTTATCGACGGACGCTTACGGTACGTGTGACCGCGGCCTAGCCGATCGCATTCGTTTCCCTGTTAACGCATGTGCGTTTGGGGCGAGGACACGCCCCTGTGCGCTAGCGTCGTGTTAGGAACGGACGCCTAGCGGATCGTGTGACGCGGCCTTAGGCCGGCGCCACACGTGGCGCTTGTCTGCGTTGCAAACGCAAACGCAGACAAAGTCGCGCCCACCGGGGAGGGCCCTCGGCCAGTGTGGCCAATGTTGGGCCGGACCTTATGACGCGGCGCTAGCGGAACATGTGATGTGCCCTGGTACTCACACCTGTGGCACCGTATACCTGAGCGCAGGATGTTGCAGGTGACCAGCGGGAGGCGCTCTAGGAGTCCTGACCAATCAGTGGCATTGGCTCGTTAACCCCTTGCTATATAATGACCTGCAGGCAGGGAGGGGCATGGTGCAGCTGTGTCTTACACTGAAGTGGATCCTTGTGCCTGAGGTAGGTGGGAGATGTGCGTAAGCTCCTGTATCACTGGGGGTGGGGGATAATTGTGGGTCCTGTATTTGGCTTTTTGTCTGTTCTTGCCCTGGGGTCCTGTGGTGGGTGTTTTGCTGCCGCTTGATGGTGGGGTCTCCCATGAAGCCCCCGGGCTCAGATTATCCTGCTTTTCTGTGTTATCGCTGTTTGTTGCTTCTCTCTGGGTTGTGGATGGAAACATTCAGTGTTTTATAGAAATAAGTCCCTTCGTAAAGGGATATTCCAGTGTCTAGTTATCAGTGACTGAGAGATTGTGACCTGTATCTTCACTTGCCTTTAGTCATGTGGTTTAGGGGGTCCCTTTCTATTATATGGGTGGACACTGCTGCCCTGTTTTTGCTCCCCCTTCTCATTGTTGTCTAGCAGGAGACTTCCCCTTTAATGCATGATTGCTTGCTTCTAAACAGCGCCATGGCTGTCTGTGGTATTGCAAGTGTTTCCCACTTACTGTAATGGAGAGTACTGGAGCTGTTTTTGGAAGAAGCCATGGGGGCATTTTGTAAACACCCCCCCCCCCTGATTCTCCTGTCCATGTGTTTTTTAATCGATTACTTTAAAAAAAAAAAAAATGGGTTCAAAACCCTAACGTGTCCACCACCCTTGCAAAATTAGTTAAGAACGCAGGCGTTTCCCTTAAGCCTCATGGTTCTTGTGGTGATGGGAGACAGTCAGAGGTAGGGTAATCTGGGGACCGCTAACCTAGCACTGGTCTTGTATGGTGGAGTTGCTTGGGTCCTCTAAAGCTCCTGGCCCCCTTGGTTGTGACCGTTCTACCAAATACTATTCCACTATTTCTCCAGCCTCCTGTCTACATCGTAACACCATGCATCTAGAGGTCAAGCCGCCGTCAACTTCCTTGTGAAGATCCTAAGTCTGAGGAGACGCTGCACCGATAAGCATGGAGGCTCTGGGCAAGAACCTCATCTGCTTACTGTGCGAGAAGTTCCAGGGACACTGGTACCCCGACAAACGGCCAGGGGACAAGCTTCAGTATGGGTGACCTGAGGCAAACTATGGTCCTATTCTACAGGCCCTCGGTATGATAAATTATACGGTGACTATTTGGCGGAAGCTATAGGGGGCTTGGTGTTGGGGTTGGCCATGACTCTCTGTCCTACCGGGCAGTGTCCTGCTGCAGAACACTTGCATCCGGTCAAGGTTCCAGTCTTGGTGGTTGACATTCCTCCATATATGAAGTTTTGGTCCCATGATCTTGATCAGTTCTTCTCTCTCAGGTGCATCCGTATTAACCCCTGGCAGTATGCCGATGACTCTTCTTCAGGCCTGTGTGAAATCTGGTATATAATATTCAAAGCTTCCACTCCCGGAGGAGATACTCTCTGGATTGATCCGTTTGAAGTTTGTGGAAGGTGAGTATTGACAAAATTTCATGTCTCCCCTCATTACAGTTGACATGAAAGGCAAAAACCTATGGTCCTTATGTTTGTCTGCTCTTCTAGTTGGAGAACACAACCGAGTACTTCACAATTGCAACATTTGACCCCTTGTGGAAACGCGAGCCAGTTCTTGACTATCAGAAAGGGAGACTTCAGACATCCTCAGCGGACCTTCATCTGGGCGATGTCAGAAAACTCATCTGACGACGAGTCTTCTGGAGAGAAGGTCGTCACTCGAGATCTAATCCTACTCGATGAAGCGGTGGCAGTGTTGTCCTTGAATGCAGAGGATGAAGTGAATGAGTCCATGCAGTCTGAGAAGACGGAGTACAGTGCCGGTTCTGACACGGATGAAGATGCTGCTCAGAGACACGGTGGTATTTGAGGGAACGAGTCTTTATGACACCACTCATTTTTGTTGATGACTAAGTTTTTGAGAATTGATGAGACTGCAGATTGACACAGTATAATCTAGAACTGGAGATGTTCCTCAAGGCTTTGTGGCCCTAAGATTCCAACTTCAAAGCAAAATGTTATAATGGATCAGTTGCACACTGCTCACGGCTTCATGTTCTATGCTGTGGACCTTGTTGTCCACAGGCCGGGATCCTTCATGCCTCCAGAGTTGGATGTCAACATTTTTCAGTTTTGTCAAGAAGTTTTGTGTAATTTAGACCCTTTGAAGGTGACTTGGTTAACTAGAACTGTCAGCTGTAGTTCTCGGCCTATTCCAGAGTAGATTTTTAGCACTTTTTAGATTTTTAGTTACTTTTATATTTTTAGATTGCTGTTCAAATTTGTATCTAGCCTCATGCCTTTTATGACCCACATTAGTCCAACTATCACTGGTTGACCAGAATCTGGTCAATTTACCCAACACCTTCTGGTCCAACTGGTTAAGTATCCAACCCGTTAGTATCGTGACTCCATCTTGCTCTTGGGTTTAATTTCAGGTGTGAGAGCTAGGACAATTCCTGTCTATTTCAGGCTTGTAGTAGTGGTGGGGGTTAGGTGGTCATCTCCACCATTCTGAAGTAAAGTTGCTGTGTCTAGAGCCTGTAGGAGTATTGGGTTTTATTATCAATTGTCTGTATTCTAACAAACTTTGTCCTCTAGATCCAAGACCACCAGTAAAACCCACCTTATAAGCCGAGGTCTTGAATGGACTCGACCCTGCTGTGTTCTTTCAATTTGGCAAAGTTTTTTAGAATGCAGACATGGCCTGAGGGATAATAGATATCGTTTATACATTGAGTGACCCAAGAGGGCGCACAATTTGAGGTACATGTGGTTACACTCAGAAACATCTGTGGGTGGCTGGAGAGTTCTTCAGAAGTAAATAAGATGGGAATTTTTGGAATCGTAGACTGTGCAGAGCAGACATTTTAATAACTTGAGCTGTAAGCGGGTCTTGGCTTTAGGCTAGATGTAACATGGTTCACCATGGTGGTTCCATCTCAGTGCCTTTTGTGGCATCAAGCCCGTTGACTATTAGAGGGGCTTGGTCTCATTGCTCATGGAGGGAGTCTTCAAGGTGGGGATCAGATGTCTTCATGGCTTCCTACAGTAATACATGGTGCCATATGGCCAATGGCTACTATTTGGATGCAATGGACATCCTCCATGTTCTCTATTGGGCGTAGATCTCAAAGATGGGGTTGTACTGATAGGACAACTATCAGAACTGGTCATGTGGATGTGGCCTTTGTAAGAATTGGAGACATCTAAAGGATAATGTCCGCCTGATCATATGTTCAGATGCTGATTCATTTGGTCTTTATAGATCAAGGAAGACTTTGGACCTCCATAATCTCTGGCCCCAAACCTAGTTTGGTGTAACTGTCTGCATGAGCTAGGCATCAACTTTTGAGGACCAGGTTGTAAACTGATGTGTAAAGTTCCTTGCCACCTGTATATGGGATGTCTCAGCATGTCTTGCTGTACACAGAATAAATCTTTTAAAATGGCCTTGTGTCTTTCTTAATTGTCTTGTCCAGGGCATCTGGTGGGGGGCAGCACCCATTGAATGTAGTCCAGACAGGGAACCGCAATAGCTATATACTGCTCCCCGTAACTATAGTCAGTGAAGTGGGTGCTGCCACCATCATGTCACCCTCCATCATTGTATGGGCGACAGAATCTGGCCTGGTAGGCTGGAACCAAATACATTGGGCTATTCAGCAACATGGTGGCCTGCATTTGGTGTGGGACCCCTGGGGCCTATATCTGGCCATGAGGGGCACCAGTTCATGAAGACTATGCTCTAGTTTTTCATTCTGCTACATAGACACACGCACTGCTTTTGATAATTGTTCTCCAATACATGCGGTCCCCTACTTAAGACACCTGATTTGCAGACAACCCTTAGGTTCAAATTGACCTCTTGATGTTGGTTAATTACTGTACTTTAGCCCCAGGCTACAATAAACAGCTATAAGTTATCACAGCGTCTGCAATCGAGCTTCTGATGACCCAACACCTTTTTAATATCCAATTATCACAGACCAAAAAAAAATTGACAGGGGATAAACGATAAAATATACGTTCACAACTTAAAGGGAACCTGTCACCAGGACCTCATTCACTAAAACAGATTGTAGTACTTATGACACCTGCAGTGCACATCTGCCTTTTCTAAGCATTTGATTACATATAATTGGTTTAACTTGCCTTGCGCCTGACAAAATCCTGGGGTAGTCACAGGGGTTGGGCTTTTGGTTTGGATTCATTTCAAAGAACAACATGTGACTTGTCTGTGTTACTCCCTCCTAGATCTTAGCCCCCACCTTGTGCTCTTGTACACCTCCATCTCCTACTCTTAAGGTCATAGCCTGGTGAGCTGACATCAGTGGCGGAGAGGAGCTGCACAGGAGCACAAAGATGGAGACAGCCTGCAGTCCAGACAAGTCAATTTTCTTTCTTTTAAATGCAGCCCAACTTGCAATAGAAGGTAACCTCAAAAGGTCCACCTACGCCTAAGAAGCTGCGCAGTTACCGGTCTCACAGTGAGGAGAAGTGTGGTGCTGTGTCCAGCTAGGGTTTATATCTATATATATATCAGAGTCAGTAGACGTCATTGTTAGCAACATCCTGAAGAACGATTGACCATTTGTAGGGACAAACAAATGCACAACCGGATAAATCAGTGAACTGTTGTGTGGACTTTGTGTGCCTGATGTCGTAACTTGGTCTCAACTATGAACGGATTGTTTTGTAACTGTAAAGGAATCTTGGACTTGATGGACAACTCCATTATTACCCCCCCCCCCCCTCCCCCTTCTTGTGATCCCTGTCCATCCACAGGGACCACCAGTCAGAAAACCATCAGCTCTGCTATACGTCTCCTTATAGAAGATCCCACCACTAGTCATGTTCCGCCCGCCATCGGGTCTTTCCATAAATTCCTAGAGTTTTATTGGATACTGGAAATCCTCTCCCACGAGTCTGAAGTGACTGATATGTCTCAATGTTCGGTCAGGAGGTGTGCGGCCACTTCCCAGAACCTCAGTGAGGCTCCAGTCTGCCGCTTGTTTGTGAGATTCACCACTCACTCATCTTCTTTATGACGTTCTCATCGTGAGCTTCGTGCGAAGACCGGGAAAGCTCGCTTGGGTACGGGTGGCTGCTTCTCAGGAATGGTGGAGCCTAAGCAAGAAAATACAACAAGAAGAATCGTTGGTGGAAAACCCGAGCCGAGGATCGGGTGGTGGTCAAAGTTCTAACTTTCAAGAGCCAGGCCCTCATCCACTGATTTTGAGGGTACAGTCTATAAAGCCCTCAAAGGTGGCTACACCAGAGCTGGTTAGATGTATGAGTTGCCCCTCCGCATGTCACCCCCCCCCCCCTCCGTAATCTACACCATCAACGCCTCCCATAGCTTGATATCTGGAGTCATGACCTCAGTGCACGCGCACATGCGACCGGCTACACACGACTATCCTTTACGATAGATCTTCATGGTCAGTCAATAAAGGCGAGGAGACAAGGACCGTGGGATTCCCATGCGGTATCACGTGGCGCTGATATTACTAAAGGTAATCTACACTATTTGGTTTTGGATCTGATCGCTTCATCGGCGTTCTGCCATCTGCAATGTTTATATCCACCTCTTATCTCCGCGGCTTTTTCTGACCCGGAAAATGGCGGATACAATTATTGGAATGTACAGTATAGCCGCAACACCTGCCCGACCAAGGCTGTCGGAAGTGTCTATCCCATCTACAGTGGGCCGAGGTTCTTCTAACCAACTCGGCTTCTGACGTACACATAGGCTCACTCACCACGGAGTTTTAGTTACTGTATTCACCTGCACCTGGACTAGTAATTCATTGGACAAGAGTTGAATACCACACATCACCTGTTGATGAAGGTGGCGCCGTTTGTGGAACGTGCCTCCGATTGTGTGGGAGATGTACAGCGTAATACATGAACGTATACAAGCCTTCACTCTATCTGCCTGAAGTCTTTACTGCCAATCACAAAACTGCTTTCATCCGAGATGGTTCTTGTGCCCTTTGAGGAATTAAAAAGCTGATTGGTTGCTTGGTAACCTGGTCAGTATCCAGTAGGTGTCGTTGGTTTGCTATATTATGTGTTGTAGATACTTAAACGTATCCCTTTAAATACATTTTTAGTCCTTCTCTATGAGTGTGGAAAGTCACCTAAAATATTCATACAGTGGCCTAAAGGGATTGGTCCATGATTTTCCAAAAAGGCTAGTGAACCCATATTATTTCAATCGATGAGGTGGGAACCATCCACAGAGCTCGTCACTTTCCCACATCAATGTTAGAGCTCTGCTCACGTTGCTATGGGTAATTCCAGTCTCGGGGGATTTCGTCGTGATGGGCCGGTGTATGACTGTTTTACCGTTACACTCATGTTTTTTAACTTAACAAGTGACTGTTCTTCCAGGAATGTGATGGCAGCAGTTAGTCCTCAGGTGATCTGGCGTCCAGACGCTTGTATAGTATTCACAGCATCAGAACCGGGTTTGGTGTTTTCATCGCCGGTTCGGTGTCCTCCAGTTGGCTCCGTACATTCCTCCCAGTCTCGCTGAGGTTGTTTGTCTGGTCTCGTGACCTCAGCGGATTTGCGGGAGGTTACTCCATGCCTCGAGCAGCCGTCTCCTTGTACACGATGGCTGAAGTTGTGGTAACGACGTCTGACTCACTACACGCGTAAACGTCCCGTAATATCCCCTAATACTCTGCCCACCCCGAGAGAGAACACAAGCAACAACATAGAAAGTAAATCAATCTCTAATAAAAAAGAAAGTGTAGAGGTAAATGAGGGACATAGAACTAGTACACAGCACCCCCGCATGTTGTGACAAGGGGCCGCGGGCACCACAGCCCCTCAGGGATTAATAGGCTTCTTATATTTTACCCAGTTTGAGGACTGTAGAGCCTCTGTATGTATGGAGAGATTTGTGGTGGTTTTCTTCCGATCTTTTCTTTCCTTATCTTTAATTTTTTGTTCAGGTGTTATCGCAACCAATCAACAAAGTGATGGTACCTGGGTCAGATGTGATTGGTTGACTTGTAGATCCAATTCAAAGTGCGGTTTCTGAGGAGAATAGGTTGGGTGCCTCAGCTGATCGGATCATCGGACTGGTGGTTTTCCCTTAAAGAGGTGCGGAGTCATGAGGTGACCAGCTGCCCGAGCCCTGACTGCCCACCCAACAATCAGCACTTGCGGCCTTGTTTTTCTTAGGGCGCGTTCACACGTTCTGCTAGTGTCAGTGCTCATGGGTTCATAAGGCGAGATAGTGCACAGGGGGCGGGGGTTCAGGTGATCACATACGAGTTTGCCGCAATTGATAAAGCATATGCGATAGGCCTGAACCCCCAGCCTGTGAGCTAGCGTCCACCTAGGGTGACCTTAGGGTGATGAACACGGGCGTTTGAAGGTAATTTTGCCATTTAAGCAGTCCGTCAAAAAAGGATGTGCCACACGAACGCTTTGGTCTTGCGTTTGAAAACGCAACACAGACAAGCCGTACCAAAGGGGAGGGATGGCCGAGTGATCGGGTTTCTGTGTACGTGTGGCCAAGCATAAGGCCCCTTCCACACTAGCGAGTTGATGCGATACTCGCATCACACTCGCAACGCAGATGCGGGAACGCACGGCCCGAACGTGCCAACGCGGGAGTGAACTCAGCATGTCAGTGTCACTCCCGCGGTGCAGGGTCGGCGTGCGTTCCGGCAGCTTGCGTGCGAGTGGGGATGCGAGTTCATCGCATAACAAATCGCTAGGTGGAAGGGGCCAATTGGGGGTGGGTTTTGTCTCCCATCTAAGCGTGAGCCACATATGGAGTTTTGAACCAGTTGGAATCCGGGCGGTTCGGCCGGGTGTCAAAAACGGATTCAAAACGGTTTCCAAACAACACGGATGTATCACCCTAATGCTGGGAACTGCAGTTAATATTTGATTATTATATTAGTTTATTGAATAAATTATTGGTTACTCTATAATAAAGCTTGGCAGCCCTTTGTTTTACCACAATGTTGCATTTTGTCTTTTTTTATCCCCTTTGCGCACAGCTTTTTCGATCATTTTGGCTCACTACCTTAAAAAATCCACTGTTCAGTTGTCCAGAGCTGTGTGAGGTTATATTCTGCGTAACAACTTTTTTACTTCTGAGTGACGTATTATCATCCGGCGTGTGCGGGAGAAGGAGGGAAAAAAATTCCAAAATGTGGTGAAATTGGTGGCGAAAACAACGCCATTGAGTCACTTTCTTGTGCGCTCGAATGATGCGTCTACTTTGGTTCCGTACAATCAGGGTGATGCCACACGTTTGGGTTTTGAATCAGCTTTTGAGTAAAGTTTGTTAAGCAGTCGCCCAAAAAATGCTGGTTTGTGACCCGTTTTAATGAAGATAATTGGTTGAAACCTGTCAAAAACGGATGCAGATTTTAACGGACTGCTTAAAAACAGGTCAAATGCAATGTATGCATCACCTCACCGTATGATTTAGATTTTTTTTTTTTTTAGATTTTACAATTGTGTGTTACTACATTTTTAAAACAATGTTTACGTAAAAATAATAGTTTCGCCATCTTTCTGACGCAATAACTCTATCATTACTTGGGTTCGTACGCAGATTGTTTGAGGTGTCATTTTTTGCATGATGAGACCGACGTTTTCCCTTGTTACTATTTTTTAAGACTGTGCAACCTTGTTTTTTATCACTTTTGTATCCAAAAGGCCAAAAGAGTGGCGTTTGGATATTTGCGGCGACTATTTCCGTTATGGGGTTCACGCCAGGAATGACTGATTGTATAACCGTGTCCATGTTTTTGTCCTCCATGCCAATTATAAAGCTTATTTGATTTGATATGAATGATGGGAAAATGCTATATAACTTATTTCTCTAATGTACATCGGGGGGAGAGGTATGGCTAGTGTACTGAGGTTAAAGGCGTTGCCCATGGAAAACCAATCAGAGCTCAGGTTCAATTTAAAAACGATGTGGGAGGAAAATGAAAGCTGAGCTAGATTGGTTAGTAAATGTACAGTTAGTTCTGCTTCTCAGACCGATCCTGAGAATGTCCCCACAATAACTTGATATTATCACTTTCAATATTAGTCACTTTATGTCCACGTGACGTGAGGTTAAGTTGTGAGGCACGTAACATGCGGGGTAAGTACAGCATATACGGTGTGATACTCGCCCCTACACCGGGGACACGTGCTCGCACTGGTATACACATACACACACATGAAGGGAGGAGTTGTTGGTGGGCACCGACCCCGGCCGTACCAGGATATACATGATGGAGTGTGACGTCACGCCGGGCGATTCCCTCCCCCTGGGTGACTCTCCTGAGCTGGAGACTCCGATCAACAAAGAGCGGAAGAGGAGGAGCAGCAGTGCGGTGAGTGCTCCGCCACATGTGCGCGACCTCTGTGTGACTTGTGTTTGACTTGCCGTAGTTTTTAGCTTATAGACAGTCCCAGCAGCGGCGCGGGGGTAGAGGGGGGAGTGCTTTGCACGGGTTGAGTCTCCAAAGACAATACTGGTATCACTATGAGGGGAGGGAAAGATAGTGTGTAGAGGCCAAATGGCACAGGAGCACGGAGCGGAGGACGTAACAGAGGGAGAAAAGAGCCCCGAGAGTAAGTAAAAGAGTTGGGGGGGGGTGAACAGGAGCCCCTGAGGGGAAGTAACAAGAGGGAAGAACAGGGGACCTGAGGAGTAAAACACAGAGGGGAAGCACAGGAGCCAATGAAGGAGTAACAGAGGGGAAGCACAGGGCCTGAGGAGTAAAAGAACAGAGGGGAAGCAAAGGGGACGCCCATGAGGAGTGAGTAGTAACAGAGGGGAAGCACAGAGCAACTGAGGAGTAACAGGGGGAAGCACAGGAGCCCTGAGGAGAGTAACAGAGGCGAAGGAAGCAACAGGAGCAATGAGGAGTAACAGAGGTGAAGAAGGAGACCCGAGGAGAAAAGAGGAGACACAGGAGCCTCCTGAGGAGTAACAGAGGGGAAGAACAGGAGCACCTGAGGAGAAGAAGTAAAAGGCGGAGAGACAAGGGAATATGTGAGCCAAGAGGAAAACAGGGGCGAGCACATGGCACAGTAGCGTAAACAGGGGCGACCACAGGGCACAGGAGCCCAGGAGGAGTTAACAGAGGGCAACCACATGGCACAGGAGCCATGGGGGGAAGTAACAGAGGGCCCACCCAGGGCACAGGAGCCAGGAGGAGTAACAGAGGGCACCACTAGGAACAGGAGCCGGAGGAGAGGCAAAGAGGGCCACACAGGGCCACAGGAGCCCAGGCGGAGAACAGAGGGCGCACACAGGGCACGGAGCCAGGAGGAGCGAACAGAGGGCGACCACAGGGCACAGGGCCCAGGAGGAGTAACGAAGGCACAGGAGCCCAGGAGGGTAACAGAGGGCCCCCATGCAAGGAGCCCAGGCAGGAGTAA